>JAKSZT010053836.1:1789295-1965909 GCA_026826555.1 Tolypeutes matacus
GATGTGATGTGATGTGATGTGATGTGATGTGATGTGATGTGATGTGACGTGATGAAAATGCCAGCTTACCTCTGTGGTCTTCCTCACAAAAACACATCATTTACTCAATCATGAAGAAAACATGAACAAATCCCAATTGAGGTGCTTTCTACAAAATACCTGACCAGTATGCCTCAAAATTGTCAAGTTTATGAAAAAGCAAGGAAATTCTGACAATGTGTCACAACCAAGAAGAGCCTAAGGAGACAACTACTAAATGAAATGTCATATCCTGGATGGAATCCTGGAACTGAAAAACAATATCACACAAACTTTAATTAATACTGATGTATCAATATTGATTTATTAACTATAACAAGTACAAAATTCCAAAAGGAGATGTTAATAATAGGTGAAAATTCGTGGTAATAGTCTGATCATGTTTTTTCATAATCTGTAACAAATTTTTCACAACAATGTAAGGTTTTGTTGGAGGGGTGATGTACGGGAATTCTGCATGTTATGCATGAATGTTTTGTAAGCTCACAACTTTTCTAATTAAAAAAATGAAAAAAACTCATTGCATGGAATATGGGAACTATACCATCTTCAAAATTTTTCCATAAATTTAAAATCGTTCCAAAAAAAAAGTTTAAGTGAAAAAAATTTAAAACTTTTGCTCTGCAAAAAAGCCCTTTGAAGAGGATAAAAGGCCATGCTACAAGCTAGAAAAAAAATATTTGTAAATCACATAAATTAACAAAGGACTATTATCTAAAATATATAGAACTCTCAAAACAACATTAAAAAAATCCAATTATAATATGGCAGAAGACATGAACATACATTTCACCAACGAGGATGCTTTAATACATGTGGCATATGAACAGATGAAAAGATGTTCAATATTATTAGCCATCAAGGCAATGCAGATTAAAACCACAATGAGATATCACCATATTCATATAAAATAAAAGTGAAAACACCAAATACTGGCCAGGATGTAGAGAAAGTTATTTACTCATGTATAACTGATGGAAATGTAAAATGGTCCAACCACACTGGAAAACAGTTTGGTAGTTTCTTATAAAACTAAACGTAATTACCATACAACCTAGTAATTTCACGTCTGGACACATAGTACTGAAAAATGAAAACATATATTCAAGCAAAAGTCTGTACACAAATGTTCATAGCATCTTTTTTCAAATTTTATATCCAAAAGCTAGAAACAACCTAGATCCTTCTAACAGGAAAGGTTAAACAAACCACTTCATGGAACACTAGCCAGCAAAAAAAAAGGGACATACTAATGATACAGGAGACAATTTGGCTGAATCTCGAGGAAATTAGACTGAGTGCAAAAAAAAAAAAAAAGGCCTCTCTTGAAAGGTTACATGTTGTTTAATTTCAGGTATACAATATTAAGGAACTAAAAAATGTTAGAAATAGAGAAAGGATCAGTTGTTGCCAGAGGTCAGGGATGGAGGGGCAGAGGGTGGAGTGGGTGTGGCTATAAAAAGGACAAAATGAGGGATTTTTTTGTTGATGGAGCTGTTCTATATTGAAACTGCATCAATGTCAATATTCTGGTTTTGATATTGTACTATGCTTTTGCAAGACACTGCCTTTCTGGAGAACTAAGTGTGCAGGATCTCTGCATTATTTTTTACAACTGCTGTAATCTACAATTACCTCAAAATAAAAAGGTTAATTGAAAATTGCTTGTATGGTGGCCCTAAAATATCTCTTAATTCTTATAAATTCATGGATGAACTCAATGCAAATCACACTTAATATTTAATTGTGCTGGTTACAGTATCCAAAATAAATTACATTTACAGACTTACCAACTTTTCCTTCTGTCTCTTCCCCCAAATATTACACTCATGTAAGTTTCCGAATCAACTTCTTCCTCATTCTATATTAATCACTCTCTACTATATTCTTGACATAAGGCAGGCACAAATCCTCCTTGTAAAGAATGTTTCACTGTTCCATTTTACCCTGCTCCATTATAATTGCCCCTAATTGTTCTACTAATGCCTTTCTTCTCTTTCCCATTAGCTCCAATTTATTAACAGAAAGCTATTCAACCTTTCTAGAGAGCTTACACATTTGGGGCCATAAAAAGGATATCAGTATAAGCAAAGACTTGGGTAAAGAGAGAAGTACTATGGCATGTTGTAGTGGCTAGCTGACTTTTAACACTTCTCTATTTGCAGGACCCAAAACCTCAGAGTAAGCAGAATTGCACATTACAATTGTCTGGTTGTTTTCTGCAGAAAAGTAATCACCTTTAGCATGGCATTGAACCTAGTGATATTATTTAGAGTGTTTTTACATAAAAAGAAATATACTTTATTAAATAATAATTGTCTCTTGCCTCTGCTATTGACAATGCTGGTTATATATTATATGTTTCGCTGGCCTATACTGTTATCTTCAAGCACAGATTTGGTGAAAGGGTTAGAAACAATGACAGCTAGATGTTGATTTTGATTTGCTGTTAATGGAGAAAGTACCAAGGCTTGACTGACCTTTATTTATCCAGGGCTCATTTTAATTCAGAAAAATTCAGTTGCATTGAAATTAAAAAACAACAACAAAAAGAGGTGGTTTCCTCATTTCCATTTTCCTATCCTGGGGGAAGAAATAAAGACGTGAATAGAGCTGGTTGTTTATCACAAAGGGCCCTTTTGCCCTAGTGGGATGTGGAGGCATGGGAAATTGAAATTCACAATACTGCAGACACTGCCCTCCCCGGGAACAGGTCACCCTGAGTGGGTCTGCATTATTGGTTGGCTTTACATGTTCATCACATTTCCGTTCAGCCATTGCTTTGAGAGCAGAGTTGCCTTAATGCAGCCCAGGGCATTAATCAGATAAATATCCTATTTTGAAAATAATTTTTTTCTCAGATTTTCTTTTGCTTCCTCACCCTTGCCCCTTGTTTCTGCTCTGTAAATTAATTTTATTCATATCCACAGAAGCCGGCTGAAATCACAAGGGCAGGTTGGGAACCTGGCCATCTCAAATGCTCCTTTGAGTGCTCTGCTCAGAAACCTGTCATAGGTTGTTCTTTCCCTGGGGCACACTTTACACCTGGTCTCCAAGAGCATCCTATGTTTTTAGGACCAATAACAGATATCGTGTGCATACATGTTGAGATCACAAGGCTTTGAAGTCAAAATTGTTGAAAATAAAAGTTCTTCTCTGTCACATACTAGATACATAACCTCTCAGCGCCTCATTTTGCTCATCTGTAAATTTCTACATGTTCCAGAGGTATGGGATAAAGGTAACATAACACAATTAATTCAAAGACATTGTCAATGATGGGAAGGCAGTAGATGCTCAATACAATGTTTTTAAGAGAATATTGGGGCTAGAAAAGGCTTTAATAACAATTTGGCCCAAAGAGTCTACAGAAAAATGGATATGTCAGAATCAACAGAACCACCTGGGATTGCTTGCCAAAAAATACATGCACATTTTCACATTCAACCAAGTTCCCAAATCTTAGTGAATCAGATACCCATGTTTATTATAGTATTCTCAGGGGTACTCAGACTTGGAGGGAACTCAGGTGGACTCAGAAAAATCTAAGGATCTTCTCTAACTTCTCATCATCTGTCCCTTCCTCTCTATATATAATACTAAAATACATCTTTG
The DNA here is from genome assembly GCA_026826555.1 of Tolypeutes matacus. NCBI lineage: Eukaryota > Metazoa > Chordata > Mammalia > Cingulata > Chlamyphoridae > Tolypeutes > Tolypeutes matacus. Next base: position 1,792,950 of record JAKSZT010053836.1, read on the forward strand.
AACATCTGCACAAAGCAATACTTTAACCATCATTTAATTTCTCTAACTATAGGGAACCCACTACCTCTTAGAGTAGCTTGTCCATAACGAGCAGTTTGATAATGCTGTGCCCAGTACACTCCAACCACTGACACGAAATCTACGCTTGAGGTCATAAAGAATAAATTTAACCTCTCTGAAACCCAATCTTCTATTTTATCCAAATATTCTTGCCAAATACATCCTCATAGATAGTCTCAGATGCCTGTCTCCTTCCTGTTCTCTGACAAGTAATTCACCTTTTTCCTTTTTCCTGTCCTAATCACTCCTTTCCTTGACAAGTGAAGACCAAAGTTAATTGAAGGTGGGATAGAGGGGGAGGAGGATTAATTTTTACTTGTCTGAGCTGCTATAAAAGGATCTTCACTTTTTCTATATATTTTCCATCTCCTCACCAAAACGTAAGTTGCCTAAGACAAAAAAACAATGCTTCTAACATGAGAATCTAAGATTTTAAAGTTGAGCCAGTGTCTTAGTTTGCCAGAGCTGTTGTTATTGGCTCACTGTTTACGGAGGTTACAAGTCTCAAACCAAAGCATCGGCAAGGCCATGCTTTCTCTCTGGGTCTGTAGCATTCTGGAGACCCAGTAACTTGCATCTCTGCCTTTTCACATGGCCATGTCCTTGTTCTCTCCTCCTGTGGCTTTTCTGACTTCTAGCTTCTTTGTGTTTGGGCTTGTACCAACTGCCTTCAGCCTTCTATTGCTGACTATGTACAAATTTCCTCTTAATAAGGCCTACAGAAATGCAGATTAAGACCTTACCTGATTCAGTTTGGCCACACCCAACTAGGATCTTCGATGATCCTTTACACAAATGAGTCCACTCACCCTAACACATGTAAAGGTACTATTTATTAATGGGTTCACACCCGCAGGAACATGGATTAGGACTTGTACACATCTTCTGTGGGGTACGTAATCCAATCCTCAACAGGCAGAAAAGGGGTTAAAGGGCATTAAGAGAACACATCTCAGATGTCATAGTCCCATTTTAAGGATTAGGCACCTGAAGCACCAGGAGGTTAACTGACCTCCACAAATTCATACTGGAGTGTTAGTCTCCTGACTCCTGTTCAAGGGCATTTGATAATAAGATTTCCCACTCACTTGGTACTATTCTCTCAAACCAGAAGCCTAGACATTTTTTTCTTTTATCTGAATAACATTTTTGAGACAATATTTAAAATTCAGATTTTACATTAAAACTATGAATTTCTAGCTTTTTTAAAATGTGGAATTCTTGCAATTCTGAGACCACATTTCCACTTTTCGACAATGGGCTGAAGTTTAGTTGTGCCTGCACCCTGTAGAAGGGGTCACTCTGTCCTGGTGACCTGGCTGGTCTCTTTCGGTATTTAAGTTTATTATGCTGCCTTTTGCAAGGCACAGCCTAATTCTACAAGCACTTTCATATCTGCTATTTTTTAAATTTTAGCCCATGACAATCCTATATAATATTTGGAGCTGGCACAATGTGTATTTCAGTTGTATAATGACGAGCTGTCTGAGTCCCCTAATGTGTCAGGCAGGGATAGTGTGGTGCAGTGGTTTAGAGTGCAAGTTCCTAATAAATGGTAGCTATGAATCTTTCCTGCAGACTGAGCAGGGAAACTCAGGTCTCCTGGTACCTTCCCATGGTGATGCTTACCTCACGTGCCATATGTTCATGTGCCTCCCTTGGCCCTAGTTTCTGAAGTTTCTTAAAATGAAAACCTCTTTGGGCTGCTGAGGATATACTGCTGTGGCTAGGCACTAGATGAGCTACTGCAACATCTCTACATCCTGCCCCAATCCTTCCCCACTCCCAATAAAGTTGACGGTTTTCCTAACCCACTTTTTTTTTTTCTGATAACTTATCATTATGGGTTAAATCTTAGCATTAAAACAGTTTCTTTTGTCTTTAAATTACAGGATCTTTAAAAACAAATTTTGTAGATGGCACAGGTCATATAAGCAAAAGGTATTATCATTGTTATTATTTGTAAAATTAAAAAACTGTATGGAAGAATTAACTTTTTAGGCTTTAACCATCTTTAAATTTCCGATATAAATTCATTTTCCCACGTACACTTCTCTCTGAGAAAATGAAAGGTTTGAAGTAAAAAAGATATCATTTAGTAGGTTAAAGAAAAAAGAGGAGAGGCATTTTCTTGGTGGTGATGGATAGAAAAATTAGAATGTTTCTTTCTTTCTTTTTGACCTCTTGGCTTTGAGCTGTCTATGGTCATCCTGCTGGAGATGAGGGGTAAACAGGCAGATATCCTGGTCTGGAATTTTGGAGAAAAATCTGGATTAAAGACAGTTTGGTTAAAGCCCAAATTTCAGTCTTTTTTGTAGCCTCTGTAACTATTTATTTTATAAATAGTATTTTTTATCGCTGCCATTCTCATTTACCTTTAAGCAATTTCTGAAGTTTAACCTTTTCAAAGTACATTGTTCAGAAGAGATGAAAATTGCCATTACCTTTTTCTTTTTTTAATTTTGTTATTTAAAAAAAAAACATTGTATACCACCTTGGTTAATTCATGTAGTCTGGTAAAGAATCTTAAGGAGACATTTTTGATTAATGAGCATTTCTTAGAAGTTTTGGGTCATAAGTATGATTTCTGAAGAGAAGCAAATACATTAATATGTTTGCCTTAAACTTGTAGACATTTGTATTTAGTTGTAAAAAAAAAAGCCAAGCATATGAATACAATTGCCTAGGATGGGGGTGGGGGTTGTAAAGCCAGGGGGAACTGCCCACAGGAACCCTAAGAGGTCATCTCAATATGGCAAAAATAGTCACGGAGTAGTAGTACATTTTCTCTTAGTTACATGGCCAATAAATGATAAATCAAAAAAAAAAACAAAAAACAGGTCCTTTGGACTTCATCAAGTGCTCTCTTCTCACAAAGCCAATCTCCCACTTTTTGTGTTCCAAGAGTATTTGTTGAGTGCTCACCTGGTGCCTGGCATGCATAAAGCCCCATGGAGGAAGTAAACAAGAGAAAGATAGGAACCCTGAAGAGAGGGCAGTCACAGAGAGATTGCCCTTTAGGACACATCTGGAAGCCCTCTCCTTGTCTCTACTCCCACTCTCCCTTTATGTAGACCGTCACTGTACCACCTGTGAACTGTAAGAGGCTTCATATCATTTGCAGCCCCAGCTTTCTTCCCTTCCTTTTAATTAATCACCAGCACACTAGGCCTGGATCACCTTTTAAAGATATCACCCCTATTGGTGATGACTCTGCTTCAGCTAAGGGCTAAAAATCTGACACCCTGAGCCCCAAATCAAAGCCTTCTTAGTCTGGGAGAATCATGCTGGCCAGTCTGACTTTCCTCTTCTTCCCAGGATGAAGGCTCTGATGCCACCAAACTGATCCCTCCCAGTCCAGCACTTGAGACACGACATCAGTAGAGACAGGTTCCAGGACTGGAAACCCTTATCTCAGTTTTCTACTCATCTAAGGCACTCATATAATAGATTTTCCTTAAATGCCATATCTTCTGAGAAACCTTCCCTTAGAGCAGGGGTTCTTAACAAATTCAAAAAAGCATTATTCTTGTGGGGACGTGTTTGTGCAGGTGTGATATATTTATTAAATAATACACAGTTGGGAAGCGGCTGTGGCTCAATCAGTAGGGCTCCCGTTTACCATATGGGAGGCCCCGGGTTCGGTTCCCGGGGCCTCCTGGTGAAGGCAAGCCCGCCCGCACGGCGTGGTTAGCTGACCCAGCGAGCACAAGCAGCAAGGGGGGGATAAATGAATAAATAAATAAAATCTTTAAAAAAATAAAAATAAAAATAAATAAATAATACACAGTATAGGGTGTACTTAGTAAGGAGTCTGTGGTTTTCACTCCTGACTGGCAAAGGGGTCCGTGGAACAAAAAAGTTAAGAACCCCTGCCTTTTAGAGCACAACCTGTACTGACTTCTGTATACCTGTTTTCTACAATTCATTTAACACAGAACATATCGTTAGGTATCTTTTTGGATGCATATTATTATCAGGCCCCAGCAAATAAGAAGGTCTTCAAGGCTAAGACTGCTGCTTTACACAAGTTTGTTTAATCAATTTTCTGAAGAGATTAGAGAAAATTGATTTGAACAATGAGAGAATGGAATAGAACATAAGCTCCATGAGGAATTCAAACAATAACCATTTATTAATGACCTGGCTGGAGAGAGCATAGGTAGAGTCTTAAGTTTGGGCACTGGGAGGCTTACGTTTTAATCTAAGAATTGCTTGAAATCTCCCTGAACCTCAGCTTCACATTACCCATAAAATGCACATAAGGCCACTTGTCCCAAGTTATAGGAGAAACTGAGCAAGTAAGATAATTAAAACGAAACTACACTTTACCTTTTTGAATGACATCCAGAAACCTTGGGGCCTGTTACAAAGTTTATTCACTTCAGCTATTCTGCACAGTACCTGGGGAGAGGGGGAAAATGGGGAGGATTGCTTCCTGAAGCCTCTAATCTAGGCAAACACTCATTAAATTAAATGCTTCCTGAGACCCTGGAGAATTCTGACAGGAAGCCAATTAGCTTAGATCCACCCCTGACTCTGTCTGCTCCATATTTACTGTAAGGCTACTTCCCTAGTCCATTTTATTTTTATAATCTATAATTAGTTACTGTGCATTACAATTTCCCTGACCACAGGAAGAATTTAACTGCAGCATCAGGGGCACCTGCTCTCAATTCTAGGGATATTGGATGTTGGGTGTTTAGGGCACCTCAGGACAGAACCCAATTCTCTGGAACATGTCCCCAATTTGAGGATCAATGCAAGACTTCCTATTTGCATGGCAGACCAAATACTCTCCATCATGGCTGTGTGATCCAGCTGAGAATGGCATGGACTATGGAAAGAAGTGTTACTGTCACATTAGGTACTGGTCTTGGTTCTGAAAGGATTACAACCCTGCCCCTCCTATCGCCAAAAATCTAAAGGAGGCAGTTCAGACTCTCACTTTGGATTACAGCAGATAGAACTAAACTTTGGTAAAACAGCAAAGTTTGGTTTAAGGTGACATTTCAGTCTCAGCACCTATCTCACACATACAAGTGTGCACACATGCACGCAAGGAAACACACATGCAAACACCCAGCAATGCGCTCTCGTCGTCCCCACCTGCTCTCACCATTTGCACAGATTTGAAGACGTCTATGACTGTAACTCCTCCCAAAAGTACATTCTTTACTACTCATTCTTTCACTTTTTATTGAATCCCCACTAGTTGCTTCTCAATCAGCTGGGAGCTTTGAAATATATTATACTATATATATATATATAAAATCAAACCACAAAAGGATGCTACCATCAATAAATATGCAGGTTATTAGAGAAGGTTAAAGGCAATGGTTTGGGTTCACTTTTATATAACAGAGGAGACAGTTTAATGTGCATTATTTCATTCAACATCTACTGTGAAATGAGTATTATTATTCTATTTTTAAAAATAAGATTTGGAGAGGTTAAATAAATGTTTAAAGTTCACAGACTTATCATAATAGAGCTCCAGTTTGAACCAAGGTTGCCTGTCTTCAAAATTTATGTTAATTTTATAATAATATTTGATCAAAATAAATGCAATACAAGAAAAAAAGTATATAACTTATGTAACAATGGAGATAGAGTAAAAATTATCCAGATGTTGTCTTTGAAACTGTATTCCTCTTCCTAATATGGAACTCAGAATAAAATTGAGAATTAATAGGTTTCTGTTGAATAAAGATTACAGTGGTCATAGCAGGGGGAAGGAGGGTGGTTCAAGGAAGGCTTTGTGAAAGAATATAATTTGATCGTGGCCTTCCATGATGGGAAGGGTTGGGCATGCACAAATCAGAAATTAAATGGTGAGAAATGATTTCCTGGTAGGTGAACAAAAGCAATGGGATGTTGAAGGAATAGTGAAAAAAAGAGTATTTAAGGAATGAGTAGTTAAATAGAAAGATACACAAAAGTTGTGATGGGAAAAAAAAAAAAAGCCTTGGAATGTAGAGATGGAATTCTGACTGTGTAGATGTAGCTAACTGAAATCATGCATTCCTGGGGCCCTAGGTAATGCTGGCCCTAAGGATTTCCTATTAGAATTCCAAAAAAACATAGAGATTCTTTCCCCTAGGGAGATTTCTTCATATGCATAAAACCATGTGGAGAACAAATGAAACATATTGGCAGACCAGGCAGGGTTAGGAAGAACATATTCATAGCTTTCTAGAAGACATCACCTCAAAGAGTTTAAAGGAGTGTGAAGATACAGAATATAAGAGGGAGGGATATTTTACATACCTGTAAGAGGACGGTTTATGCAAAATTATATAGGTAAGAATATATGTTTCTCTGCACCTACTGAAAATTTGGACTCATCTGGCTTACAATTGATTCTATTTGTTTCTACCCACTTTATAATTTTATCGCAAAATTTTTCCTTATATTGGTATATTATTCAAAGATTCCAGCTTTCCTTCCTCAGAAATTATAGTGCTTTTTAGTTGCACTACTTATTTGTAGTTGATACCACATCTCACATTTGCAATTAAGGGATGTGGATTTGAAACTAAATGTAAGCAAAGTATGTGAGGTCCTTCAATCTGAATCATATACCTGCCTTGCTTGCAATCCATGGCTTCAACCATTCTTAATTTCCTTCTGTCTCCAAAATCTCACATTTCTTTCATACCAAAACATCTATGCACATACTACTTCCTTTTCAATGGCAAACTTTATCTGTATTCTTTTTCCAGCTAAATCGCTCCAATCTTCTCTCCTGGAAGGCTTCTATGATTCCTGAACTAAGTGTGCTCTGAGATCAAGGGTGTGCATGCTACACCCTTTTGTTTCTCTTCAGACTCCTCCTACAATGAAAGGCCTCCACATGGTACTCCTGGCTTATCCTCCACAATAAGATAGTCTTGAAAATTTTCATTGGTCAAGCTTGGGATATGTGCCTAATCCTAGAACTAGAAATTGGAATCCAACCCTTAACTATTCGATTAGAGAGGACACTGTGTGTGTGCATGGGGGGGTGGGGTGGGTATAAGAAGACATTTATTTTCTGTTACCAGGGCAAGAGGCAAGCCAAAGAATTAAAGGATATAAGAAAAATTGATGGTCAGTGACCTTGGAATAATCAGACAACTCCTCTACTCTACCCTAAGAGCACATCAATATTCAACAAAAATAGATGGGGCCTTTCTCATGTGCAGAACAGTGTTTCTTTTGGGGGGAGGGGGTGTTGTTTTGGTTAGGTTGGGTTTGATTGTTGTTCTTTCTAATAAGAAAAGGGATCTTTCCTGAGGTGGTCAGTTTGGAGCACAAATTAAATCCTGTATTTCTTTTTGAGGGGGTGGGCATTACAAGCAGAGAACTAGTCTTTACTGAGCAAAGACATTTAGCTAGATACTTTGTGTGCTTCATCTGATTTAATGATTATTACAATGCGTCTCATTTCCCAGATGAAGAAACAGTCTCAGCAATACTATGTAACCTATCCAAATCACCTAGCTGGTGATATGTGATCCCAGGATTTGAAGCTGCATCTGTAAGTGTCCAAAGTCCTTTCTCCATTCACTATAGCATGGTGCTTGCTATCCTTGTCTTCTATTTGATTTAGAGTTACACCTATACCTAGATACTTTTAGTGCTTTCCATTTGATACCTTGGCCTTATCTTCTTTTATGCACTTTTTAGTTGACATCTAGTCCCTAGAAATAGGGTACAAAAAAATGACTACATTTTTGCCAGTAGAGGCTTCTTCCCAGTATTTTCATCTATCTCAGATGAAGCAACAGAATAATTACAGGAATTAAGGAGCCTTGTTCCTGCTTTTCCAAAGAGGGCACATGTGAGAAACAGTAGAAGCAGCAAGCCATAACCCTATTAACAATAACGGTGTCTGAATTTGAAGGATTATGCATTTGGTCTGTTGCCTCTTTTTGTGAATTACTGACCATCTATATGTGAATTTCCTATGAAATGGACTAAGACTGAACATAGCATGATTTGACGTCAGCGACCATAATCAGAAATGGTGTTTTAAAGTTCTAATGAAAATAAATCAACTTGAACTAGATTATCTAGACACAATTTTTATGAGTAAGATATGGCTGATGGAATAAGGTCTTCCTCCTCCCCTCTGCTAATATTTAAATTTCCATTGCTGCTTTGTGGTCTTTAAATAAACCATAAACATCTGGAAGAAAAGAAATGAGATATATAATGAGTTACAAACACAAATGAGATTTATAAAAGATTAATGTGCTTTGAAGTGTTTGATGTTATCTGAGAATAAAGAAAAATAAATATAGCACACCACTATTTCGAGATCTCCTCTATATTGACCATTAGTGCAGTTTTACTGAATTGTTCTATCATCAGGAATGAACATCGATGTCCAATATCTTTGCCTACCTGTTTCTCTGTTCTAACAATGGTCATCCTCTAAATGCAGTCATGAAATATAATTAAGACTACAATCAATCCTTGCTGTGTATAAATTCGGTTTTGACTATCTGCTATTGACCCTACTGGTCACTGGAAATATTCACACTTACTCAATAGGATTATTGTGGAGATTAAATGATACAAGTGAATGCAAGGTGGCTAGCCAAAATTTGAGTCTTATTAGTACTGAAGCTGGTATGAAGAAGCAATTTCTGAAATGGTGACTGTCCCTCCTTGGCTATCTTGCAACTGCATCTCCTTTGATGTTATTACCTAACTGCAAAGGACATAACTGTGTTCTGTAACTAAGAACAATTACTTCACTTTTCTATGCCTGTTTCCTCCTCAATAGGAATTAATAGGAATTAAAGCACCTAGTTCATAAGGCTGGTAATAAAAGCACCTATTTCATAAAGCTCTCCTGAAGATTAAAAAAAAGAGTATATTAAGAACTTAGAATAGTGTCTGATATATAGTAAATGCTTAATACATCTTGAGCACTGTCACCAAGACTGAGAATTTGCAAAGGTACCTGAACAGAGTCCCTCAAGAACATGATGAATCAACTATAGTCCATGTGATTTAATGCCAGTATGGTTAGAGGTTCCAGATTCCTAGCACCAGGATTAATGATATAAGTTAATAGGTTTTACAATCCTATTTTACTCTAGATATATTCTTAAAGATGAGGAGTTGGAAACTCTATGGCACACAGTGTCACTTCTCCCTGATGGCCATAGCAGTCTTCACTATTCAGTCCTAACATTCCTTCTGAGCCCAGGCCAGGCATCAGCCATCCTTCTCAACACATAATTGGATGAGAGGTAACCAATTTAATGCCACTTTCATGGAAACTCATTCTGATGCCATTATTCTGAGCCACAGCTTAAGAAAGGAGTTGAATTGGAGAAAGGAGAAGGAGTGAAGGTGGCGATGAAGAAAACCAAGAATGACCAATATTCCCTTTAGCACCTTCCAAGTCCTTTCCCTATCATGAATACTAATATAATCAGATTCATAAAGTACCTCTTTCAAAATGACTGAAAAAATTATTAGTGCAACTGGGGAAAGGAAAAGGAATTGCAAATAGAATGCCAGCTCATAATTCCATTTAATATGTTACTAAAAGTGCCCTTCCCCAAGCGTTTGCTCTTTACATTCTACTGGTCACATTGTTATCTGATGTAACAGTCATGAAATCATCTCCTTCATGTCCACTCCCCTCGATTCTTAGTCCAAATCACCCCAGCCTGTAGCCCTTCTCGCCATCTACACATGTTTTAATAGTGTCAGTAGCTCCCTTCAAACCTGCTCCACATTTCTGAAGGTACTTGAGGCCAGAAACTAAGATGTTCTTCCTATCTCCTCCATCCCCCCAACCTGTGTCATTTGCATATGAGTTCTCAGACAAGAAACCCACATAGGCATTGTAGGGTTAATCACAGCATAGTTACAATAAAGATCTTTTACTGGAAAGCTTAATTATGTTTTTATGAGTCCTGAAGCCCTTATTTTATTCCTGCCTACTCAGAGCACAAGATCTGTCAGGAATGATAAAAGATCATCCTCGTTATAAACCCAAATTTACCTCCTTTCCACCCATTACATAACCTTTATGAGATTAAGATATGACCATCAGAAACCACAGCTACACAGAAAAAGTTATTTTCATTTAAGATGCGAAGCCAAGCAAATCACTGCCTTCTTTCTGTTTGTGTGTGGGGTGCGGCATGGAAAGTGTGTCACTTAGCGGATACAAAACAAATATCATGAGATTCCCTTAAGTAAGTAATTTTCAGGCTATCTATGAGCCAGTCATTTGCTCAGTTTGTGGTTAGAATATTTTTTGCTCGCTCTCTCTCTGAAATAGAAAATGAGAGGGAAGGTAAGAGAAAGAGATAGACTGGCTGACTGACCAAAGAAGGACCTGAAGAGATGAGGGATGTTGACAAGAGAGGTAGCATCTATCCTGAAACAGCAGTTTGTGAAATGACTCATAAATTAAATCATATTGTTTCCAGCGTAAGTTAAATAAATGGTGCTTGGTTATTGAAAAAGGCATTTCTTCCCAAGATCTACCAAACTTTAATATTTTAGAATAAAACAAAGTGAAACAATACTGGTTTGGGTATTAAATAATAAAAGATTGGCCTTCTCTTGCTCTATCTATTGGCTGGAGATCTCAAAATTTGCTCCACTAGCTTAGGTACTTGCAAGTACTTGTTCATGGAAATAAAACAAAATATTTTACTGAGATGGTAATAAATGTCCCCTATAAATGTGAGAAAATTAGGGGCAGTCTTCCTCAATAATTTCCTCAGCCTCTCTGCTGCAGAGGTCCTGCCCTTCAACCATTTTTTATCCCTTCCATTCTTCTGTTCTGTATTAGACTTATTTTGGTTACCAGACAAAACAAAAGTCTGACTGAAATTACCTTAAGCTGTAAACAAAATAAATGTAACAGAGGCATCGAGAGGCAGAAATTTAAAAACACCATTCAACCTCTCTGTCTGCCTCTGCCTCTTGCTCCGCTGGTGGTTTCAAGGGCAAGATAATCCTCATGAGCTTCAGCCCTGAATGGCCTTTGGGATTTTTTATTCCACTTAAGAAAAATCCTTCTTAATCTCCAGAAATGACTCTACAATTTCCTGTAATCACTACTTGTTTTTCAATCCCATCCTCCTAATCGATAATTCATACCTAAGTCTAACTGGAAGAGTTATCATGTGGTCAGGGGCTTATCTCACATTACAGCCCTTTGTTATGCTGTTGCTTTGCCTATAAACCCGTCTGTACCCTACTAGGTACCCCTAAACAGACCTCTAGCCCCGCTTAACCTCACACAGCCGTCTACATCATCCAACTTTGTACTCATTAATCTGCTATCTCATGTCACTTACCAACACTTCATGTGAGTTCCCACTTTGTTTCCTAATGAGTCTATATGTGAACCCACACACTGCCACCATCACCCACCCAGCCTTCACAGGCAGTACACTGTGCAGTGCAATTTACTGCATACAGTGAATTGACACATAAGGATAGTAAGCACTTTTTCTTTAGGGTCTAGTCTAGCTGATTGGAGGACCAATCAAGGACATATAGACCAGGGCTTATCTAGAGTAGGTCTGCAATTAAACAAACACATGCACACACACACACACACACACACACAGATACCCTCAGGATAGAGCTTACATCTGTTCAGTCTTTTTTTTTTTTTTTTTTTCCTTATCATCCTAAGGCTTCTAATGCCTGAAGTAGCCAACAGCAGGGGCTCAAGAGGTACATATGACCACTGTCCAAGTCGCACACTGAGTTTCTGTTTATTTTGCCATTTTCCTCATGATTACATGTTAGGTAAAATGATTGCAAACATAAATATAACCCTCCAGAATTGAATTTCTTCTCTTAAACTGAGTGGAGATGAAAAGGTTTTATTTGTTTATTTTAGACTGTATAGCTCAAGGCCATGAAGAAGCATCTGGAAGCATATTATATAAGCATATGCAAGACGTACAGCACATGCAAATTCTTGCCAGTAGACATCCCTCTGAAATCTATTCTGCAAAAAGCAGGGATTTGAGGATGGGAAACAGTGTAACAAGTTTAGGATGCTCAGAAAACTGTCTGATAGGCAATTCTTGAGTGATATTAGGGATATATGGTAACTCCACATTTTGGTCAAGAAATGCAATCAAGGAACAAGACTGATATTTTTCATTGTCAAAGTTTAGTCTGCAGGAAAGAAAAGCGAACTTGTCTTGTTGCACTGTTAGTTCTCAGGCTAAACATATTAGCAGGGGGGTTATCCCGAGCTTGCGCTTTTTACTTATAGATTACAGAAGACCAATATTTTAATGCTTTAATGAGTCATTGTACTTTAAAAGTCCAGGAAAAACCTTGGGATTCAATTTAACAAAAATACAAACTTTTCTAGAATAGAATAAAATTGAGGAGACATCCAATAGCTTCTTTTAAAGCAAAGATATACAACATTGAAGGGAATCATTCTGAAGGTGAAATCATTGAAATGGGACTCTTACCATTGACAGGTATCTGAGGCTGTTCTCAGTGGACACGAGTTGTAATAAATACTGAGGGCCTAAGAATGAAAATCCATGTCTCCTGCAAAGTGATTTTGTAAAAGGCATCCAAAAGGGTCCAGTAATTCATCACTCCTCTTGGGCCCATAGGGAGCAAATGTGGAATAGCAATATAATTTATGGACTTTGAATGGAGACAAACTTGAGTTTGAGAAACTTGAGTCTAGCACTTTCTAAATGATCTTGGGAAAGCTCTTTTTAAACTTCAGTTTTCTCATCTCTAAATTTGAGATAATAATAGCATCTCTCATATTGGATTATTTGAGGATTAAATGAAAATAAATGTAGAGCATTTGTCACACAAATGGCACACAGTAAGTCCTTAGTGAAGGTTGACCGTGAAGACAGTGTCAGATATCACAGCTGTATGGTGGCCTCTGCCCACAAGAAATTTTTTTAGGGAAATGCAAATTTCACAAAGTCTTTAAGATCTAGAAATAATTAAGGAGAACTAAAATGCTCAGGAATCCACATTTCATGAAAGTTCATGTAAAGGTATATAGTGACCGAGAATCTAGGACAAACCACTATTAAAACTGAAAAAATTTCAATCCAGCATATTCATTTTGCAGATTTTGAAACTGAGGGTCACAGAATGGGTCAGTAGCTGAGTCTAGACTAACATCCATGATTCTAGTCCCCCAGTGCAGTGCTTTGAATTGCATCTTACTAAAAAGCTCCACACCTATCTACCTTAATTCCCTAACTCTGTCACAAAATATCCATGAGAACCATGACAGAGGTGACAGAAATAGAGGTGAGAACACAGACCAGCTTAGATGAGAAACAGCAATGAGGAGTCCAGTATCATGGACCATCCCCTAGAATGACAGTGGCACTGCGCTGTATACATTCTTCTGAATTTCTAGAGCACATGATTTTCTTTTAAGACTAACTTAGTGTATCTCTGAACCATGACAGATCTTCTACTAAATATTTTCTACATCAATAGTGGTATTAAAATTTTAGAATGTTTCATCCTATCCTCTCCCAAATTCATACCATGGGAAAACCCTTCTTTACAGAAAACTCTCATCTAATATAGAGAGAAGAAATGGTAAAATAGAGAAAAATCACTTTTTGAAAACCCATCAATGTAATAACTGATTTGGAAAAGGATTATAGATTATTGCTTTAAATACAGAGTGAAAGTAGTTGGGGAATAGGATAGTTACACAATCTTTGGGATTACTAATTAATGACAAAGGATGAAAAGCACCTTTATATTGCATAAATCCAGGGGACCACCTGAACTGAATGACCAGTGTGGCGTCACTAATAATAGGGTATGTGGATGTGTTTCTTGCTGGGAAGCATTAGGAAGTATGTTGTATCACTCCTATAGTATATTCTTGCCAAGATTTTTGCCTGGATCTAATAATGGGTAAACAATCAGACAACCAAGATTGAAGACCATTTTATAAGATATTTGATCTTTACTCTTTAAAAATTCCTATATCATGAATGAAAAAGAAAAGTGATGAATCTCTTCTAGATTAAACAGATTAAAGAGGGATGACAACTAGATGCAAAACGGCTAGTTCACCTTCCCAGGGCACATGTTTAAAAGTCTCTGTCTCTAGGGAATGAAGAAAAAACCACATGCCACGTACATTGCAGGGCGAGAGGAGATTCAGATACCCCCTATTTTATCAAAGAGATCTGGGATGGGAAGCAATGATTACCTCAGGTACTCTGTTCTCTACTCTTCAGACACAATGGCCACTTTCTTGAACACACTGGGATGCCCCTGCCTCAGATCTCTTGCATTTCCTCTTCCCTCTGAGTAAACGTGGGCATAGCTCTCCCCCTCATGCTCTCCTTCAATTCTTTGCTCAAAAGCCTTCTCTGCCCATCTTCTTAAATCTGTAACCCACCCTTATCCCCTGTAACCTTCTCCTACTTGATTTTTCTCAAAAGCATTTGTTCACTAACATACTATATATTTTACTTACTCATATTGCATAATTTTGCCTCTTTGTCCCCAGAATGTAAACACTGTGATAAGAGAAATTCTATTTTCCTTACCAGTTTTGAATACCTACTATATATCAGCCTTGGAGTGTGAGTCACATTCCCTAGCCTCATGGACGTTTCAGTTACATGGCCTGCAAGAGACTTTTCACAGCCTGAAAGGGGTTTCTAAAATAGCAAATGTGACCAAAACAAATTCTTGGGATTGTGATGGCCACAGAAATTGGCATAATTCTCCCAAAGAGGCCATATCCAGGTTTCACAGCAAAGATTGTACTTTTCTCTTCTCTGGATGAAGATGCTGACTTTAAATGTAAAAGTTGGCAAAAATTGAAATATAGCCTACACTGTTAAATGTTCTTTAACATAGTACAGTTTTTTTTTCCTAGAGTTAATTATGTGCCTTATATTTGAAAATTATTCTACTGACCCATCATCAATAAACATGCATTCTGAGAACCCTTCCCACAGGGAAGATCCTTTTGCATTGAACCAAATGTACTTGTTCCCTCTATCCCCATCGGGACAAAGTCACCCTACCTGAAATATTGCTAGTGAGGATTTAATCTGCAGCCCAAAGCAAGGGAACAGTGTGAAATTAACTAGGTCACATGGAAATGTAACCCATCATTGTAGACACCACTGAACCAGGCATTAATCTCTAACAATATATCTGAGACACAGTTTTGCCTTTGCTGTGCCACGAGTCAGTGAAGTGCCTGGCCCTGTCAAGTCTTTCTCCCCCAGTGCACCTACTGAGTTGCAGGGTGGACCCCCTGTGCTTTCTTTACCCAAGACCCAATTGAGAACTGAAGAAGTTCCTGAGTAGTTCAATTTCTAAGTCTCAATATTCCACCACTTAGATAAAAGGTAATAGACTATTCTAAACCTAAAATTATTTTTAAAAATATAATAATAATAATAATAATAATAATAATAATAGGAGACCCAGCACTTTCATTCTGAGGTATATACCCAAGAATAATAGAAAGATATGTCCACAAAAAAGCTTACACATGAATGTTCATAGCAGCATTGTTCTTAATAGACCCAACGTGGAAACATCCCAAATGCCCATCAGCTAATGAATAAACAAAATGTGATATATTCACACAATAGAATATTATTTGGCAATAACAGGGAATGAAGTACTGATATAAGCTAAAACATAGATGGACCTTAAAAACGTTATGCTAAGTGAAAGAAAGCAGACACAAAAGGCCACATATTGTATGATTTCATTTATACAAAATGTCCAGAATAGGCCCATCTATAAAGACAGAAAGTAGATTAATGTTTGCCAGAGCTTAAGGGGCGAGGGGCATAGGAAGTGATGGGTACTGGGTTTCTTTTGGGGGGTGATGAAAATGTTCTGAACACTAATAGTGCTGATGGTTGCACAGCTTTGTGACTATAGTTAAAACTAGAGAAATGTACACTTTAAAAGGGTGAATTTTATGGCATGTAAATAATAGTTGAAGAAAAAAATAATTTGGGAAGAGAGGAGTGGATGGGGAAATAGATGAAACAAACTGCTCAAAAATTGATTATTGCTGAAGCTGGGTGATGAACATATGAGGTTTGTTATACTTTTCTGCCTACTTTTATATATGTTAAAAATTTTTCATAATAACAAGGAAAAAAGAGTCTACAAAAACAAGATATTAGCCAGTCAATTATAAACCACCACAAATAGTGATACATATATATCAAATAAAGTTTAAATTTCAGAAGCAAAATGAAAAATTTATTCTTAAAAGAACTTAAAGCTATTAAATTATTTTTTTAAACTTTTAAAAAAGTTACAGCCATATGTATTCATGTATGTGTGTATATATCTAATTATTTTATCAATTTTAATAAGGTATGTGGTTATACTTTGAAGAATATTGACATGCTTTGGAAGGACCCTTCAAAATAAATATGACGCAACATGAAGTACATGCTATCACCTATGAAGTAATCTTGCCAAAAACAGGAACCTGAATCTAACTGAGATTTAATTTCTAGCATCCAGTTTACAGGAAATTTCAGTTTAAAAGAAAGGAACAAAGTAAATGACATAATGAAATAATCAGGCAAATCCAGGACATAGGATAGCCTCCAAAATGTCTGGCTAGGTCTCATCAATAAATCAATGCCAGGAAACCCAATGAAAGAAAACAAAAACAAATGGGAGGGGGATAACTCCTAATGCAGTAAAAGACCTAAGCTAGGCCAATCAACGGCTGCTAGCATAACAAAATGAAACAATCAGAAATACTGTGTCTCCTGATTGAAGTCCACACAATCACCTGAGAAGTATTTGTAACAACAGTATGAAACTGAATAAAATCAAACCTTTAGCTCTAACAGTTTAGCAGAAATATAATAACAGAAAATATATTAAACGATATCTTAGAGATGTAATATGCAAAATATATAATGTAAAAATCTCTATAGAACAAAAAAAGTCCGTTTTTGTCCATATTATATTGGATGGAAAAGAAAGAGCAAAGGAGAACCTACAGATTAACAGAGTTTTAAGAGACATATCAACCAAATGCAAAGTTAGGACCTTATTTGCCTCTTGAATAAAACAAGCCAACTTTTTTTTTTTAAGTATGGAAATTTGATTCAATATTGGATTATATTCAAGAATCATTGTTAACTTTTTTTTTAGGTATTATGGATATGTTAAAAAGAAACATTCTTTTCTTTTTAGAGTAGTCTACTAAAACATGTACAGCTGAAATACTATAATGCCTATGATTTGCGTCATAATAATCCCAGGGTGGGAGGTGTAGTTTTTCCTGGGAGAATGGGTGAGGATATAGATTAAACAAAGGTAGCCATGAGTTGATGCTTGGTGTAGCAGGGTGCTGGGTACTTGGAGTTCATTGTGTTTTTCTTCCCCTTCTTTTGTGTATATCTGAATTTTTCCCTAATTAAAAATTAATAGACTATGCTGGACATATTCAAAATCCCTCTCTGCTCTCTTGCCTCAGTAGATTCAGCACCAGCCCACCCCTCCATTCCTGTTAGCTCCATGATAAACTTGCAGTCAGAATGCCTCTGCCTGCCTCTCTGTTTATTGCAAACACCCCTAGTACTTGACACAGCACATCAGCAGGGTTGTGATGCCTCAGTGGGTCTCCCTCAGCATCTAATGCACACACACACACAATGGCAAGCAGTGTTAAAAGATGGATGAAGCCTTGACATGCCAAGAGTAATGAGCCTGGGGGAAAATGGGAAAAAAGCCCACAGAAAGCACCCAGGGGAGATATGTGTGAACCTTAAAGAAACCCTTCAAACACATCTAGCTCTGAGGCAAACATCAAATCTAATGAAATGTTTGTAAAGAGATGTGTATTGCTGGGGAGAGCAGCAAATGAGGTGTGAAACCAAGCAGGAAGGCTCTGCATGGGGTTTCCAGGCAAAGGCTGGGAAAAGAAGAGCACAAATTCAAAATCTTCCTCTTTGGAAAAGGTTCTGAGAAGTAAAGCAAAGAGTGTTAAAGCATCTATTTCACAATTGTTCTTGTCTGCCTAGCACTGGCCTGGTAATACCTCCCTGGGTTTCCTTTGTTAACACCTGATGTCCCACTCCGAAATCCTATTGTTGAGCTAGAGAAGTGTTAGCTCCTCTTCAGCTCCCGAGATTAATATGAGATTCAGAAACAGCCAATCAGAGCATCACATCTGATTGGTTGAAGGATAGACATGTAGCCTAGGGCAAGAAAACAGTCAGTGAGACTTAATTCACAGATCTTTATTGGAACCCTGGGAAACAAAACATCTTTTGCTGGCTTGAAACTAATAGGATGGAAGCCTAGTTCTGCAGGGGCCACCATGAAATGGGAGCCAGCTTCAATATGATGCCAACCCAGAAGAACACAGAAGAGAAAGACAGAAGCCATTCTAATCATGACATTATTTAAGCCTTTAAATCTATTTTTTGTTAGATGAGTCAATAAATTTACTCTTTGCTTAAACCAGTTCGCATTAAATTTGTGTCATTTGTAACCAAATGAATTCAAACTACTAAGAAGTATTTATGGTATTTCTTGCCCATCAGAGGCTGAACACTGGGAGAATGCTTTTCCCTCCAGGTTCTTATTAAGTGGGCAGCATTTCTCTAAAGAATACAAAGTTTTCCATCTGGTATGCATTCAGGGGGAAAAAAAAAGAATTGAAAAAAAAAAAACTCTTCTCAGCAACCTGAAATTATTTACTTCATTTTCCAGGATATCTACAGTCTACATCCTTATCATCTTTTCCCAGAATCTATGCGTGTCTCTGACCTCCATCAGCCTCCTCTCTGGATTAGATTTATTGTCCCCAAATTCTATGCCTTGACTTAATGAATTGAATATTTGATCGTCAACTTTTTCTCAATAACTGAGGTTTGTCTCTTCCTCTAAAATAAACCTGATAACCTGCAGTATGGAAACTGGCCTCTGCTAAATTCAAGATCCTTTATCTCCAACTTCTTTACTCACAGAAGCCACTGCTCTCTTTCTAGAATGCAGATAAGAACCTTGCTCAGGTGGAACAAGTGACTCACTCTTCCCAACAGACAAGACCAAGTAAGAACTTCACATAAAAGCAATGTAAGCCGAACAGATTCTTATTTATATTTCCAGAGGTTATTCCTCTGGAAGATGGTTCAATTTCCATAAACAGAATTTCAATTAAACATATTTTTTTAAAAGACTTTTAAATAAATTATGTTTCCTGTAATAGGTATACCAAGCTTTCAAGCTGAAAGTTATTTTACTCATGCTTCAGAAAGGCATACTCCAACAAGCAAAAGGCAGCAGGTCTTAACTGGTCCCAGCTCACATATTTTATGTGGCTCTTCATGAAGAGGAAGAGCCGGACAGGTTGTCTTCATGGTGGTAAATTAAAACACTCTTCCTGAAATTCTTTAAATCCCAGGATCTAGAGGGCTTCAGCTCTTTCCCACAGATTTAGTATAGATCAGTCTCACGGCCCAATCAAACCTCTGCCTGGGTAGACAAGTTTTATGAGCCTTTGGAAATCTCTCTAGACATTCTGGTTATAATACTGCCTTTTGGCTTGTTTCCTGTGACCAAGACATTTCCTCATACTCTGTTCCCTGTAACTGAGTTCTTGCTTGACAACACAGCTTGTCAGCTCTGCCGTGGGCTGAATCCCACTCCTGAAGTCTAGCTCCCTTGGAGTGTTTTCTATCAGCTCTGCTCCTATTCTGCTTACAGCAAATAACTGCCCAGTAGAGCAGAGTAGATAATACAGGATCTCTGGAGTCAGAAAGAGCTGCATTCAAATTCTGACTCTTCAACTTTTTGCTATAGAACCACAGATAATGGTTTTACCTCTACTAGCTTCATTTGTAAAATGAGAAAATAATTTTAATTTTTAAAGAATCATATTTGTGAAATTTTTGTCACAGGATCTGATATATTTGTTCATTCTTTAATTTATTCAAAGTGTTTATTGAATACATTATTTTTTAGGAACTAGCCTACATACTAGAGCACATAGTACATGCTCAATAAACAGAATTATCCTCAATATAGTTATCATCATCATCACCAACATCATCAACATATCCACCTATTCATTGCTTGATAGTCTTCCATTCAGCATTATTTGAAACCATCATTCCAGCCTTTGCACATAAAGGAGAATTAGGCAGTCCCCACACTTAAGGAACTCATGATTTTGGGGAAGAGACAACAAATGTTGTAGGAGATAGGAAGATGTACCCCCACCTTGTATCTCCATCAAAAAAAAAAAAAAATCAAAAAAAAAAAGGTATGGCACAGGTGCAGGGAATGTAGTCAGCAAATAGCCTACAACCTTTCAGCTCCTTCAGAAAAGCTCTACCTCAACTATGGAGAGTCACTATACATGAAGACACACCCACTTCAGGGCAGCCCACATCATATGACTGAGCAAGGCAGGTGAATAAAGGCCAAGGCATTTGACCTAACATGGGACAACTCTGATAAGCACTATTCACTCCAAAGCTTCCTTCTATGTTGGCTGAGAAAGAGGAACTGAATCTCAGTTTACACCCTCCTCCTAATCCTGCTTTCTACACTTTCCTTCCACAGGTGTTGAACCCTAATAAATATCTTCCACCCTTAAACACCTGAACTCCATCTTATCTGCTTCTGAAAAACACAACCTTCAATAGTTGTTACCTTCAATAATTACTAATTTGATTTATCTCCAGAAAAAATAACAGGCAATAAATTGGGTTTTTATGGTAGATTAATCACCACACTAGCAATGAAGACACCATCACTGGTGGAAGATGGAGCAAAGAGAGCTCCTTGGACAAAGTAGAGGTATAATTGTTAAAACTTTTATGAGTAGTGAATTGATGTGCTGAACTGACATGCTTTTACTGAAGGAAGGGATTGTACCAGTGGTTCGATGTGTCGGGCACTTGAGATGTATGAAGACACAGAATGATGAGTTTGGATGACTATTGCTAACACTGTTGATGGTCTACAGAAAAACAGTGAACAGACAAGGTAGAGTAATATGCAATGGAAAGCCAGAGGTCCTTTATAGTTGCACTCAAAGAAGCTTTCATGTCCTGTAATGGGTGAGCAAAGAAAGATACGGACCAAGACTGGGGTCTAATAGAGTGGCTGAACTTCAATGACATTTAAAAACCTAACCAAGGCAGGTCAGGTATTCCATATTCATGACCTTAGTTAGGAAAACCTGAGACTCTGATACATAGTATGGGGACATATTGATAGATTACCCCCCAAATTTTAATTCCCTAGACTTCTCTGAATACATTAAGCCTGCAGAAATGGCCCACCCATCCCTTTTAAAATATAGCATTCCTCTATTCTGGAATATAACACAGAGTTCTTTCTCCTGCAAGAAAACCTAAGTCTCACTCAGGACCCACTTTTACCTCCCCCCGCCCCCACATTGGCCACTAGACCTACAACATGGCAAGGATCATGGCCAGGGTCAAGGGTCAAAATGAGGTTCAGAATCAGCCTTAACTTATCCTGACAAATGCCCCAAGGCTCTGGTACTCCAGGCCAGCATCCCCTTACTCACAGGCACTCCTGGGACACCCACGGTGTCTGGGTAACCAGATTGCTCTGGAGGATCCTGTAGATAAAAATAGGCAGCATGGACTTAAGTCACAGCATTACCCAGCTGGGGATATGTGGAACCTGATAATTGAGCTGCAGAGGAGTATACTGGGTCTGATTACTTAGGAGGGTTGATCAAGGAGGCTGGAGTATAAATTTAGATCAGGAAGAGTTTATTGACTTTGGAATGCTGTCCCTAGATTCAGAACTTCACACTCTGGCAAGGCCTCCGGGAGATGGTGCAACCTTGCTGATAGGATGGTTTCTAGAATGATAGATAAAAGTGACATCTCAGGCTGAGTAAAGTTGAAATATTGTAATTTCAGTGGCAGTTAAGAGGAGGCAGGGATTAAAACGTTCAGGGAAGTGAGTATGCTGATAATTAGTTTCTATAGTAAAACTCTGAGTACTCACTATTTACCAAGAACATAAGAAATGTAATGGCAAGAGGGGATAGCATCATTGAAATGTACAGGGAGGCTCTCCTCTATAGACCAAGACTGACAATAATAGAGGCTGTTATAGAATTTGTATCTCTGATACCAATGGGAATAATAAAACCCTAAAACAGTAGAAGCCAGGTAGTGGCATTTAACCACCAGAATCCAGAATGCCACAATTACCATACTGATCAACAAAATTGGATTGGAAGCCAATGGAACCTGACCTACAAAGAGTTATGGAAATGGTTAATTGAACATGGCATTCCTAGGGCAAAAAAAAAAATGGTAGTTGACAAGGGCACTATTCAACTTTTACTAGCAGATGAAGTCAGGGATGTATGAGATTGGTCACCCCACTAAAGAATTATAATTCCTTATCCAGTTTTTAACCTGGAACCCTTTGACTCAAGAGGTGGCCAGACCTCCAAGAGGAAGAATCCTGCAATACTACAGAAAGTAATGATTCCCCCAGTCCTTCCACAAAGCAACCCTCAGGTGTTTATTCCAGTGACTAAACATAAGGATGCAGGAATACCCAGATATTCCAGGGACATAGGGTTGACAATGTTTACCTGTACTTAAAGCATTACCATACCTACCATCCCTTAGGAAATAAATGAAGTCCTTGCCAGTGTCTGGCTTAGAGTGGGTCCATAGGTTCTCCTGAATTACCCAATGGTCACCTTCCTGAACTCACATATATAGATGCCTTCCTCTGTCTATAATGTAGACAATTTACCAAGTCCTACTTCTGAAAGACATCTTTTAGATCTGCAAGTTAAAGTCAAATACTCTCAGTGCTCAGGAAAGGAATAAGGCAATAGTTTAGAGTCAAGAAGGCAAGACAAATTAGAGACTTAGAGGTCCACTTTGGCCCAAGACAGGTTGAGGATATGAGAATATCAATTAGTTAGGTGAAAAACAAAACAAAAATAAAAAGAAAGAAGTAAAAAAAAAAAAATGAAAAGAAAATAAGAAGAGACAAAATAGTAAAAAATTGAAAAAACAAACAAAAAAAACCCCCAACCAAACAAAAAACTCTAGGTGTTCAACACATGCATATGCCCAAACCTCAAAATGTAAACCTTATCATAGGTTATGGCCAATTTGGTTCTCAAGAAATGCTTTTTATTTGTTTGTATGTTTTTTTTTATTACTCAGAGCCACAACCATCATAAAAATAAATTTGTTGTCCTAATGGGATATTACAGCATTACATAAGAAATTTTTATTATATATATATATTCCAGTCAAAATATAAGGTTTTTATTGTTCTCAGCTGACTATGAAAATCCAATAATTATTATAACATTTTCTGAGGCACAAAATTAAGTCCAAAATGGGACATGGCTGGTGTATGAGAGAGAAAATAAACTCAATCTAGACTTCTGACCAGTATCCAAATTGCAGCAAGTATAAATCACTTTATTGTAAATGTGTAAAACC
The DNA here is from genome assembly GCA_026826555.1 of Tolypeutes matacus. Lineage (NCBI taxonomy): Eukaryota > Metazoa > Chordata > Mammalia > Cingulata > Chlamyphoridae > Tolypeutes > Tolypeutes matacus. Next base: position 1,816,502 of record JAKSZT010053836.1, read on the forward strand.
TTAGTTCTTCATATGTTTTTAGAAAGCAAGTTATTCCAAAATGAGAGTCAGAGATATAAAATGAGCTGTGATCATTGTTGGAGTAGACAGAAGGACTAATGGCAAACATGCTCACTAAATCCATCTGTAATATTTCCTTACGACCTGGTTTTGAGACAGATTCTGAGGCCATGCCTTGCCTCAGTGCAAACGATTAATTAATGTTGGATAAAGAATGGATAGTGTCAGCACAGTTGTCTTGCAATCATTGTCACAGGCAAAGGGTAGGAATAATATTATATTTTCTTGGGTAAAACAATAAAGAGAATATAAATCAAAGGCTTTTATTCAGGTCATTTATTTGGGAATGTGATACTAGAGGAAGGATGTACAAGGGAAAGAAAAGGAAGGAGAGAAAGCTAATATAAAGAGACATTCTTGAGTTTGCTACTGCTATGGAATACTTGTGCTTGATGCCAGGGATCTATCTGAGGAATCTAATGAAGTGCATTTTGGAACTTTTCAACTAAAGGAAGAAAAGGGAAAGCATTTACGAAATTGTTCTCCCCATTGTGATGGTTAGGCTAATGTGTTAACTCAGCCAGATAATTGTGCCTAGTCATTTGCTCAAGCAAGCACTAGCTAATTGTAATACAAGGACATATTTGGACTTTAGTTATCAGTGAATTTATTGCCTAGATGGTTGATTACATCTACAATCAACCAGGGAGATTGCCATCAGCAATGAGTGATGTTTTATCCAATGAGTTGACTGCCTTAAAAGGGAAAGTGATTTCAGCTTTCAGAGAGAATTTCCCAGCTTGTCTTTGAACAGCCAATGTCTCCTAGGAACTCATAAATGACCTTCATCAGACTTTCATGGGAGCCCCTAGTTTGCAACCTGCAGAATCTGGACTTGTGCATCCCCATGGTCATGTTAGAGAATTTTATAAAATTTCATACTATTTACAGATACCTCTTGTTGATTCTGTTTCCCTAGAGAAGCCTGACTAATACAGCTTGGTACCAGGGGTGGTTCTTAAGGAACAGAATCTTAAACATGGGATGTTTGAAGTGGTTCTGGGAGTTTTGTGATTGGCTCTCTACTCTAATTGGACTCAAGGGTACTAATGACTCCCTTTCCAATATGAAGAGTTTGCTAACTGTCCATGGTGTGAGTGGGTAATAGAGATACGCAAAATAGCATCACTGGATTCCCCTACTTCCATGCTTATAAGAAGCAAGGATCTGGGTGAGAGTGTTTTCAACACCTTTACAGAGATTTCCAGAGTTCAAAGTTACAATGATTTTGGTTGGCTCCTCCTAGATACTCTGGATACAGTTAGAAAATAAAGAGATGAGCTAAAGGCTTCAAATTTCCAACTTAAATGTCGTATGAATGATGTGAAAGTTTCTATGTGTGTTCTGAAAGGAAATCTTTTTTCCTGTAGCCTCAAGCTTGAGATATCTGAAAATCAGATCAGTCACTCATTGTACAAGTAGCAGAGTAACAAAGGAAACTAAAATCTCAACCTCAAAGGGTATCTGCTGTTAAAGTGAAGGCATTGACTGGAAAGGAGTAGAACCCTGAGGATTGGTATGGAGACATACAGGATGATGATAATATCGGTGGGACACTGGAACCCCAAATTCTGCTGAGACTTTGCCAGATAAACCTGTGATGGCCTGCCCTGTGGATATCACACCTTGTCAACCTTGTATCACCAGCCTGCCCCAGGGAGTCAGGATCTCCTTCCAATCCTGAGGTGGGTACCAGCCAAACTGAAGTCTGTACTGCCCAGCTTCTGGCCTGCCCCAAGGAGTCTGAACCTCCTCCCAGCCCTGAGGCAGGTACCAGCCAAACTCCAGCATGCACTCCCAGCCTCCACCCTGCCCTGAGGAATCTGCCTTCCAAACTCAGCCTGAAGAGATTAATCCTGTTTTACCAGATGAAAATGCAAAGGAATTCCCTAAGGTCAGTAGCTTACAAGATATTTCTTTTTTTTTTTTTTTTTTTTTAAAGATTTTATTTATTTATTCATTTATCCCCCCCTTGCTGCTTGTGCTCGCTGGGTCTGGGTCCTTACCCACCCCCACCACTCCTCTTCTCACGAAGACCTATTACTAGACTAAAATCACAACAAGCCCCCAAAGGTGAAATACAAAGTGTGACCCTAAGGAAGTATGCTATACTCTGAAAGAACTGCATGAGTTTTCCAACTATATAGACAGAAATCAGGGGAATATGTGTGGGAATGGATACTAAGGGTATGGGATAATGGTGGAAGGAATCTAAAGTTGAATCGGGCTGAATTTATTGATTGATATGGCCCACTAAGCAGAAATTCTGGATTCAATGCTGTAGCTGGAGGGTTAAAAAGGGCTCTAACAGTTTGTTCGGGTGGCTGACTGATACATGGACCAAAAATGGCCTAGCATGTCTGAGGTTGAGACCCCCAATTTGCCCTGGAATACTGTAGAAAAGAGAATTCAAAGGCTTAGAGAGACTGGAATGCTAGAATGGATTTACCATTTAAGATCTGCCCACCCACCCCAAGAATGTCCAGAGGACGCACCTTTAAGCAGGACTGCGAGGAATAAATTTGTAAGACTAATTCCATCTTCCCTGAAGAGCTCTTCTCTGTAGTCCAGATATTACTGTAGGGAAGGCAGTAATGGAATTAGAATTCTTAAACATTATGGGGATGATCAGGTCTCAGACTGGTAAAAGTCAAGTATCATCAGTTAATCGCCAAAGACGAGGTGGGAGTGGCTACTGCAATGAAAAGCAGACTCAAAGCAGCAATCAAGAGTCTGAGTCGCATAGAGTTCTGGCGTTGGCTAATAGATCATGGGGTACCTAGAAGTGAAATAGATGGGTAGTCTATTAAATTCCTTCTGGATCTGTATAAGAAAAAGAGTTCTAGGTCGAGCGAACAAAGCCCTAACTCAAATTACAGACAAATAGAATCATGGACCTTTAATCAATTCCTGGACTTGAGACAGTTTACAGACCAAGAGCCCTTTGAATGAGGAGAAGGCCAGGTCTCCTTGGGGAAGGAGCCTGTTAAACTGCCAAAAATTTATACTGTTAATCTTTCTCCCAGCTTTCTACAAGGAGACCTACAGCCTTCTACCAGAGCAAATGTGTGTTGAGGAAATGGAAATAATCAGACATTTCAGGAATTATTATACACTGGCTCAGAAGTGACATTAATTCCAGAAGACCCAAAATGTCACTGTGATCCATGCATCAGAATTGGGGCTTATGGAAGTCAGGTGATTGATGGAGTTTTAGCTCAGGTGCATCTCACAGTGGGCCCAGTGGGTCCCTGGATCTCTTCTGTGGTTATTTCCCCAATTCCAGAATGCATAATTGGAATAGACATATTCAGTAAGTTACATGAGGAAGTAGCCCAAATGCACAAGGTCACCACCTCTAACATGCTACCTTCTCTTTCCCAGCACACAGCTTTGGCCTCCTGGGGAGTCCCTTACAATCACTTGACTGAGGAAGAGAAAACTCGGGCCTGGTTTACAGATGGCTCTGCATGTCAGGCAACACCCAAAAGTGGACGGCTGCAGCACTGCAGCCTTTTTCTGGGATATCCCTGAAGGGCAGTAGTGAGGGCAAATCCTCCCAGTGGGCAGAACTTTGAGCAGTACACCTGGTTGTTCATTTGGCTTGGAAGAAGAATTGGCCAGAGATGCATTTGTATGCTGATTTATGGGCTGTTGCCAATGGTTTGGCTGGAAGGTCAGGGAATTGGAAGGAACATGATTTGAAAACTGGTGACAAAGAGCTCTGAGGACGAGCTATGTGGATAGACCTTTCTGAGTGGACAAAAACCATGAAAATATTTGTGTCCAACACGAATGCTCACCAGAAGGTGAAGTCAGCAGAGGAAGATTTTAATAATCCAGTGGATAAGATGACCTGCTCTATGGCTAATGCTGAGCTTCTTTCTCCAGCCACTCATGTCATTGCCCAATGGGCTCAGGAACAAAGTGGCCATAGAGTAGGTATGGAGGTTATGCATGGGCTTAGCAACATGGACTTCCCCTCACCAAGGCTGACTTGGCTACAGCCACTGAGCCGTAGAGACCCACACTTAGCCCCCCAATATAATGCCATTTCCTGTGGTGATCAGCCTGCCACCTGGTGGCAGGTTGATTACATTGGACCACTTCCATCATGGAAGGGGCTGCAATTTGTTTTAACTGGAATAGACACACACTCTGGGTTTGCACTCCCTACACACAATGTTTCTTCCAAAACTACCATCTGTGGACTTACCAAATGTTTTATGCACTGCCATGGCATTACACAGCATTGCCTCTGATCAAGGAACCCACTTCACAGCAAATGATGTGCGGGAATGGGCATATGCCCATGGAATTCACTGGTCTTACCATGTTCCTCATCATCCTGAAGCAGCTGGATTGATAGAACAATGGAATGGCCTTTTGAAGACTCAATTACAGCACCAACTAGGAGGCAATACCTTGCAGGGTTGGTGCAACATTCTCCAGGAGGCTGTGTATGCTCCGAATCAGTGTTCCCTCTATGGTGCTATTTCTCCCATAGTCAGGATTCATGGGTCCAGGAATCAAGGAGTGGAAATGGGAGTGGCACCACTCACTATTACCCCTAGGGATACACTAGGAAAATTTTTGCTTCCTGTCCCTGCAACCTTAAGCTCTGCTGGTCTGCAGGTCTTAGTTGCAAATGGAGGAGTGCTGCCACCAGGGAACACAACAATGGTTCCACTGAACTGGAAGTTAAGACTACCACCTGACCACTTTGGGCTCCTCTTACTTTTGAATCAACAGGCAAAGAAGGGAATTATTGTACTGGCTTAGATGATTGATACTGACTATCAAGGGGAAATAGGACTGCATCTACATAATGCAGATATGTAGAGAGGGGTAAAGAAGAGTGTGCCTGAAATACAGGAGATCCTCTAGGGTGTCTCTTAGTATTATTATGCCCTGTGATTAAAGTCAATGGAAAATTGCAACAACCTAATCCAAGGAGGACTAACAATGGCCCAGAATCTTCAGGAATGAAAGTTTGGGTCACCCAACCAGGCAAAGAACCATGGCCAGCTGAAGTGCTTGCTGAGGGTAATAGGAACTTGGAATGGGTATTGGAAGAAGGTAGTGATAAATATGAACTTCAACCATGTGACCAGTTACAGAAACAAGGACTGTAATAGTCATGAATCTTTCTTCCTTGTTTCATTATGAGTATGACTGTATATTTACATGAAACGAATATCTTTGTTTTCTTTCCTAACCCTTTCCCTTGCCATATGACAAGTTGTATTAGTTGCATGTTATAATATCTAAGGATGTCAAGTTTAAGAGTGAATATTACCCAAGGACTTGCACCCTCGTCTGTAGAGAATTAATGCATTTCTGGTTGTACACAGTTAAATATTCCTAGGCAGAAATATATATATATATGCATGTCTGCTCTTGTTTTTATTTAGAATCTAAGTATGGTTTAAGGTAATGTGTATGGTTGCCAAGTTGGCAAGGGGTGGACTGTGATGGTTAGGCTAATGTGTCAAATCGGCCAGGTAATTGTGCCCAGTTGTTTGCTCAAACAAGCACTGAGCTAACTTTTACGGACATTTATGGACTTTAGTCATCAATGAGTTTACTGCATAGATGGCTGATTACATCTACAATCGACCAGGGAGACTGCCATCAGTAATAAGTGATATTTTATCCAATGAGTTGACTGCCTTAAAAGGGGAAGTGTTTTCAGCATTCAGAGAGAATTTCCCAACTTATCTTTGGACAGCCAAAGTCTCCCAGGAATTCATAAAGGACCTTCACTGGACTCTCATAGGAGATCCTGGTTTGCATCCTGCCTGCGTAATCTGGACTTGTGCCATGGTCACATGAGAGAATTTTATAAAATCTCAAAGTATTTACAGATATCTCCTGTTGATTCTGTGTCCCTAGAGAACCCTGACTAACACACCCCTCATTGATCAAAGGTAATCCAGTTGTTGAGTGGTCCAAGATATAAAGCTCTGTCAGTTCTCACCTACATGAAGTAAGCCCAAGATTATGAGAAACATCACTGTAGCAGTTGCTAGTATAAGACATGGGAAGAGATGATGTGAAATTATGCAAAATAGGTATCTGATACTGACATTATTTCACCCACTCTTTTAGAATCTTAATCTCTTATTATAGCCTATGCTGACTCTTTCTTCAAAACTCCATCAAAGAACCGAAGTGGCGCAGGTGGCAGAACACCTCTCTCCTACATCAGAGGTCTCCAGGATCGAATCCTGGTGAAGACTGGAGGAGGAGGATGAGAAGAGATGGCAGGAAACAGACACAGAGAATTGCCCAGCGAATGGACACAAAACAGCAAATGGGGAGGGGGGTGTTTAAAATGGATAAAGTAAATAAATAAATCTTTAAAAAAAAAAAAAAAAAAAACTCCATCATATCACACCATTGAAGGGAGTCTATGTTACTACTGTAACTTTTCAGGAATTATATTCCTTGGACCTGCAGTCTAACAATTTAGTTTAAATCCAAATTTAATTGTGGATCTCTCTAAGCCAAACTCAGCATATAGATGCATTACCTTCCCCCCAGCGAGGGACATAACTCCCAGTGATGAGCCTCCCTGGCACCAAGGGATTACTACCAAGAGCCAGCTGGTGATACAACTGGAAAAAGACCTTGAATGAAAGGGGGAAAAAGTAAAAACAAATGAGCTCATATGGCTAAGAGACTTCGAAATGAGTCGGGAGGTCATCAGAGAGGTAATGCTTATGCATGTCTCAGCAGGATCTCATAAATGGCCAAAATAGAAACTACCTCAAACAGTGGAGTTCCTGAGGACTCTGGAGACACCCAGATCCTAAGTCATGGCAGATAGCTCCAAAGTTTGGTGCCTTGCCAGTAGGCCCTACTTTGGAGATTGTGCTCCCAAGCATGACAGAGTTGGACTCAGATGTGACTTCTCTACACATGCCTCTTCTGTCCCTTTTATTTGAACCTATAGTTGGTGTTGGTGTTGGTAGCTGTACATCCAAGAGACTTGAATCTCTGGGCTGTCCATATACCAGCTGGGCCTTGAGCCTCAGCGGAGTTGCAACACCTACTCTCCAGTTCATTGGACTCACCCAGGACAACTAACAAGGTGAGGATGGACAAACACCACATCAAGAAACCGAGAGAGTCTACAACCGCAAGTAAGAGAGTCCCATCCATCAGCCATATGGGATCGAAGTCCCCTCTCAATTAGAGGTGGAGTGGGCATCACCATCCCAGAATCCTCAGGATTGGGGAATAAAATATGGACTAGAGTAGACTCACTGGTATTCTACTATAGGCTTATTGTGATTCTAGCAATGGAAGAAATTATAACATTGATGTGGAGACAGTGGCCACTGGAGGTGCTGAAGTCAGGGAAAGGGAAAAAGAGGTGCAATATGGGGGCATTTTCAGGACTTGGAATTGACCTGGCTAACATTGCAGTGACAGATACAGGCGATTATATATCCTCCCATAGCCTACAGAATTGAATGGGAGAGAGTGTAAACTACAATGTGAACTATAGTACATACTTAGTGGAAATGCTCCAAAATGCATTCATCAGTTGCAATAAACGTACCACACTAATGAAAGAAGTTGTTAATGTGGGGAAAAGTGGGAGGTGTGGGGAGTGGGGCATATGGGAATCCCTTATATTTTTTTATGTAACATTTTATGTAATCTAAGTATCTTTTAAAAATAAATTAAAAATATATTTTAAAAAATAAAAGGCAGAGGTTGTCCCAACCACTAAAAAAAGAAAAATTCAAATTTAATATTAGATCATAGTAAACCATGCCACTGAAGCTGAGGACACAGTATTATGACTACACAGGCAACAATGCCCATGAAATAATATTGGTAATGCAACATGTTAATAAATTAAGAAAAAACAGCATTCCTTATAAATATTATTAGCCTGATGTTCTTATTCTTATTTACTTCTTTATGAATATTATTAGCCTGGTATTCTTATATTCTTTTTCAGAAATATAATATAGTAATTCCCACAATATTTTTAGAGCACACAATAGTAATAAAGCAGAAGCATAATAAATGTTGAGATATTAAAGTACTCAGTAATGGGTTATAAACTTGAACCTCTTTTCTCTTCATACATTAATGATGAACTTTTGAAGATTTAGAAATTTTTTATTTAAGATAGAATATTTTTATCTTATATATCTTTAGAATGGTTTAATACTTTCATTAATCCATGAATTATAGAGCAGAAAATGATTTTTATATTTACTCCTATCCTCTTTGTGCTTGCTTCATAAAGGAAAACAGCTGTTTTCTGCTGTTTTCAAAAATAGACTTAAGGCCAATATCTCCAGGAGCCACTGCAGTTAAAGCACAGAATTTATAGATAGAGTTGCATGATTAAGGTTATTGGGACAGTTAGTGGAAGGTTTACAGATACATAATACTCCCTTTTCTTTTCAGAGGAAAAGGGAAGCCTGGTAACAGGAGTCAGCAATGCTGTGACTAGTGCATGTTGGTTTCCTCATCAAGCCCATGGGAAGCCTGTTGAAGTGATTGATTCACCTTTTGTCCACTGACTCCCAGGCACAAACAATCATTTGCAAAGTAGTAAGATCACATTTGAAATCAGCAGATCAACATTCACCAGGGGAAATATTAGGCCCGAATAGGCACAACCCAGTATGCTCTTTCTGTCTCCTAAAATGAACACTTGGATGCATAAACAAAATGTGCCGGAGAAGGCAAGTGGCATGTAAAGTGCAATATTAATAAATTTTCCAATTCCTAATTGTAATGGAATCCCATGGAACTTCCTCATCTGAGGTCATTTTGTGAGAGTGCTGCAGTGTAAAGAAAACAATGTACCACAGAGTAAAGGACTCTTAAGAGTCAGAAGACTCGTCAGAATTTAAAGCACTGAGGCTCAGAGGATAAAAACATTGTATATGAAAAGTTGGAACATATAGCTCTACCCTGAACTAACACTTCTGGTAATGGATGGTCCCAAGTGTTTAAAGAAATGGTATGAGTTCCAACACAAAGGACCCAGGGTAGAGGACATGGCAAAGAGAAAAGAAGAGAGTAAATCAAAGGAAGTTGGGTTTTCTATGACATGGATGGAAAATACAGGGCACAGATGCCATTGTTCCCATCACCAACACATGGCAAACATCACCAACTTATAAAACTCTTTCCTTCTGAATACTAAGAAAGCCACAAAATTCTTGTCAAGGAAACTCTCCAGGTGAGAACCCTCAAATTTTCAAGGACAATCTTATCCGTCATCTCTGATGATCTATGACCGAAATCAGTGCTATCTCAAATACCTTAAATATAGTATACCCTAATCCATTGGGGAATTTTGAATGGACAAAACATGGTAGTTGCATAAACTACAGAGCTAGAATTTTTCCTTCTATTTGTGGAATACCTGTTGTCTAAACCCCACTTCTTGTCATGTACTTCCTTGAGAGTTTATCTTTTCTTGTACTAAGATTATCTTTGATGAATACTATATTTTATAATTTATAAAAATACTTTCACATGACTACCATTTATGATAATTATAACAATGCTATATGGTATCATTTTGAAGGGATAATTTTTCCCATTCTAAGAAGTAAAATATGGTACTCAGAGAACTTAAGAACCACCTCAATTTCTTATTTTTAGCATGTATGATGAAAAGTTAGAACTTCAACCAGAGTAGTTGGCTCTCATTAATTTTACATATTAGGAAATCTACATCAGATTAATGTTTTAAAAGTTAGCTAATGTAAGGAAGTTTAAAGACTATGAGAACAAATCATTTATAAGTCTCTTCCAAAAATAGCACCTAAAGATTTTGTGGCTAATCTAGAAAGAGTCATAGTAACTTTTCTGAAGGTTTAAACTACCTTTAATCTATCAGTTCTGCCTCCAGCATTAACAACATCTCAAAACTCCAAGATTAGCGCAACTAGAAAATGACATAATGATAGCCCATTGAGAGAGGAGATTAGTTCTTGATCCTCCACGCACCTATTTTATTTTTTTAGCTAAAAAAATATTTGATTTTTAAAGCTGTCTTAAGTGAAATGGCTATAAATACTGGTAGAAAGCAAGGAATTATCAGGCTTCACTAAACCTGCAGGAACAATGTTCCACCTAGCCATCTTTTCATGCATTTTGCTTCATTAAAATGTGCCATTGGCAGTGATACGGTAAGCAAAAGGTCTCAGAAAGCACCTGTGTTCAAATTTACTTAGTTTCCCTCTAGCCTTGGAAATAGTTTTATCCAAAAACTGTGAGCCCAGAATCTATGATAGAATAAAATCTCTAAAATTATTGTCCTTAAAAGAAGAAAATTATTGCAGAAGGAAAATAAATAAATAAATCAAGCATCATTAAATCTAATGGAGGGTGACCAAGGGGCATTGTGCAGTGGTTTTTCTGTGGTGAATTACTTATGTCCTCTTGTCTTGTCACAATGGAAACAGAGTTATGATGATATAGACCCTTGCCTAGCATTATTTCCTAAGACTTTATTTAAATATAACACCTGCTATATGTCTTCCATTGCACTTGGCACTTTTCTTATATTATCTCAGGAAATCTTCACAACATTTGTGATACATGCCTTTGGGAGTCAGGTCACTCTCTCCAAAGGAAAAGTGTTTTGATATATCACAATATTTTGGCTTTTTATAGATTTATTATGTAACAATCTTACTGTTTCCAAAATACAAACTAATTGTGGAATCAGTATATTATTTTAACAAGAATCCTGAGTGAAGAGTGAAGAGACTATGGGAATTAGTTAGGAATACCTGAGGTGGTTTTAAAGATGAAGAATGGTACTAATAAAACAAACCTCACTAAGGCAAAAAGAGTGAAAAGAGTGGCTTCATTGGGCATTTTTGGGGGGGCTGTATCATTCTCAAATGTTACAGAGTACTTAAAAATAGGTAGTTCTTTCACCTGACACTCAAGGTCCAATGCTAATTTAATTAGAGGTCCAGTGCTGAATTACAGGACTTTTTACAATAACTTGTCATTTTCATAGTTGAAGGTGCAGATGGCATGTTTAACAATATATAGGTGGCATACAGCTGAGAGGGAGAGCAAATATCAACACTCACAATCACACAAATGACATCCAGTTAATAGGGACAGTGAATAGTAACACTTAAAAATAAGCAAGAAGAAATTTACCATTGGTAAATAGAAAGTTTTGGAATTTAAAGTAAAAAATAAAAATTAATTCATAAGTCTAAGATAGAGGAGCTACAGCTTCAGAGCAATTCATTGACCTCTGGCTTCTCATGAGATTATAGTCCAACCAGAAAAATAGCAAGAAAATTAATAATAACCTTATGTTTTGACATCTTCAGCCTCATCACTCTTAGTTACCATTAATTAACATGACTTCTCTGTGGTAGGCCTGGTGCTGGGCACTTTACATAACTCGTTTTATCCTCACAGCAATGTTATGAGATGAATACTATTGTACCCATTTTGCAGCTAGGATTCAAATGCAGGTTTGCCTGATGCCATACTACATGCCCTTAATGACATACCACAATGTCCCCCAAGAATAGATGATCAAGAGACCACGTTCTGGCCATGTCCCACAAACTTGGGGCAGACAAACTAGAACAACTTGCATAGCACAAAGAAAATAAGGATGGTATTGGAAAACTGGTCCATGGACAAAACACATTTAAAGATTCTGAATAAAATCAAGTAATTTTAAGGAGAAGAATGATGTGCAGAGAATATAATAATCATTTATTAGACATAGAGTTACCTATCAAAAGGATGTAGTAAATTGATATTGCTCTGGGAATCTGAAAAAGGATCAATGGATCATTGATATAGAGATAAAAATTTTGTCTCAGTACACAGAAGAAGTAATAATTTCGAAAGTCTTACAATAGAATGGAAAGTTTTGTAAAACAGTAAACTTCCTATCATTAGGAATGCTTGAGACAACTTAATAGGACACAGGTTAAAATTGTCAGAGAGCAACAGCAGCAATAACCAATTCCATTGGCACTCACTCAACTCATCAGATCAAAGTTCTAGAACTTCAGCAGTACACAGGATCAGGCAACAATCATCTTCAGCTGAGTCATTTATCATTAACTACTTGATCACCACCAGCTTCTTTTTTGTAGCTCCCGTTATACATTTTTATTTAGCTCATCTTAAATAAATGTAAATAGAGTCTAGTTAAAATAATGACGTAGCCTTTATACTGTAGTAATGCCTTTCCTCACTGTATACACATTACCACTTTAAAAATGTTAAAAATGCATCTTTAATCATCTTTCCTTTTTGTGGGACTTTATTGGAAGTTTCTAGAATGAAATTTGCACAAGTGACAATTACAAAATGCCAACTTCACCACCTGAGGCTGAATCCAGAACCAATTTACCACCATTTATCACTGTCTACTGGATGAATCACTTAGCTACCCTAACAGAACCTAAGATTATTATTTTCACAACAGCTTTTTCTCCCCACAACTTTCATCCCCATCTATGCAAAGTTAACATTGTTTTCTCAATCTCTAGTCATAATTTATGGCATAACCAGCTTTCCAGTTTCTATAATAAGAATTCTTGGATTTTCCCTGAAACTCAACTTTTTACTCCATTCACCTACCCACACACTCACTAAGGATCAATCAGTGAGCTCTGTTGGTGGTATCACGAGCATCTCCTGAATTTTGATGCTCCCCGTTTAGGTACTGTCACTTTCCTAAATAAGGGTCCCATGGTCTTGTTCACTCTCACAACAGTCTTTCCCCTGGACTCCCAACTTCAACCAATACTGACTTCTAGTCCATCTAATTAGTCCAGCAGATAGCTCTCCAGATGTATTTTCCTAAATAAAGGACCCCTCATGCATGCAGGTTTAGGGAAAAAATTGTACCTTGGCATAAATGCTGATTATCATCTTTTGCCCACTACCACTGAAGCCTCATCTCCTGCCCTTCCTTCCCATGTGATACATGCCTTTGTGACTCAGGTCACTCTCTATATTCATCTATATTCCTGCCCGAAGGGGTCAGCTGGCCAGCTACCCAGGACACCAATCTAAAAACTATTGCTCAAATGTAATGTGAAGGAGAAATTTGTACTTATTAGATCCCCTTCCAGGGAAAATATTGTCTTGATTGGGAGGAGTATTTTAGTAGGCTACTTGAGGTCTGGAGTTTGACTTATAAAAACCAAGTCTGAATTACACCAGATGGTCTCCCAATGAGAGTATGACCAGTTGAGTGAAGGGCCTTTGTTCTTCTGAGAGGGAATTATGGCTTAGATGTGAACTCCTCAGGATAATAAAATAAATAAAATAAATACCTAGCAGTTCCCCAGGAGCCACCTATTTGATCATTACTCCAGTTGGTGATAGACCACTCCTTTATAAACATTTATAAAGATATAAATAGATAGCTAAACAAGCAAGCAAACACAGTGCCACCTTAAAAGAGCTCTTAGTTAGGAGCCTGCCCAGTCACCTACCAACTTTCTGGCTAGGTAGAGCCCTGCTCCTGTTTGCTCTGAGATCTCCCTGTTCCCCTGAGTACACAGGACTTTCACAGTGCTGTGCCTTTGCCATGAATGCTCATTAACACCTTTGCTCACACTTATTCCATTGCTAAGAATGTCCTTCATGTCCTCAGTAACTGTAGTAAAGCCCACTACCAACCAAATTGTTGTTGTCTAGCAATATATATCATTTTGGTATATGGGAATATTTGTTATATTCAATGGAATGAATCTGTAATAGATCAAGGTTATATATGCACAGTCCAAAGTGTTCAATTACAGGCCCATGTCCCCTGACTAAAGAGGGTAATTGGTAAAGACTACAGAATGAAACTTTGACTCTTCTAAGGAAATCTCCAAATGGTTGGCATTCATAGTCAATCATAGTGAATAAGCACATAGTTCCTAAATGGTAGAGCAATAGTTCAATACCTTAGAATTCTCTGAGGAACTCTTAGACATGGAAAGAAAATGGGAAACATATGTAAAAGGAAAGACGCAAAGCAGCAACATCAGCAGAGAAAGATAAAATAAAAAATGACACTAAGACATGTCTTCAGATTATATAGCCCTCTCTTGATTTGGATTATGAACGGGCATCCACTCCAAAACCCTAAACTCTATGTCCCAACCTACAAATGTGGCTTATTTGCCACCATAACCTGGTGACCATTTCTCCAGGTTATGTATGTATGAAGAGTTTGCCTGAGGATTAAGTCAACATTAAGAAAGCAAGCCTCTAACAAGCCAGAAACAAATCTTTTTCAATTTAATCAAATCTTACCTAGTTTCCTGTCACTTGTAACCAAAAGATTCTTGACTAATGCATAACTGGAAATACTATATTTCCAGAGCTTTCTAGAGGTGTGCTCACTCTGCCCTGTTTATATGAAATTTTTCTACCTTTTCAAGTCCCTAATTAAGGACCATGTCTTCTAAGAAGTCTCCTCCTCCCAACCCAGCAGATAGTGGTGGCATTTACCTCTCACAGCCCAAAGCACAAGTGGTTTGAATTTCTCAGATGCACTCACCTTGAGTTTCAGAGTATGGGAGCCATCCATTGTCTTATAATCCAAATAACAGCAGGAGCTGCCCTTCCCCACCCCCACCCCCATCATTCCACTCCTTAAAGAGCTAGATAAACTTGGCTTAAACCACCAAAGACATAGCACTTGCAAATCCTTATACTGCCCTTCCCCTATGATCTCTACAAGTCAGAGAGCTTAATTTCTCCATCTGGAGGGCTACATATGGCACTTAAGACTTATCACCTTTTGTGAGACCTTATTTTTTAGAATGCTGCCTGGAGCCAAAGATTTGAGAACTAAGAGATCTAAGATTTGTGTATTATAGGAAGAGTAGGGAGAAAGTAAATACAGACTGAAGTTTTACTCCATCTTACTGCACTCCACACTTTTCATTTTCCTTCCCCAACCTCCATATTTATCTGACTCCACTCCTACTTCCTAGGAGCAAAACAAACTGCTTATTTTCCCACTTTTCATGTTTTAGTGTCAAGTATTGCACTCCCTAAGAGGAATGGCAATAGATGCAACCATCCGTACTTCACTAATCTTTCTGCATATGTTGTTTTTCTAACTAGACTCTAAGACCTTTTAGAAACCACACAGTAAAGAGGAAAAGGGTCCAGCTTTATAGGTAATTATTCTGCAATTAAATCCTGGTTCTACTGTTATCCACCTGTGAAATTTCCAACTATTTATTTATTCTTGAAAACACTTGGCGTCCTCATCTACTGGGATAATAAGATTTACCTCAAAGATTGAATAATGTTTATCATATGCCCTATACATAATAGGACCTCAATCTATATTAGTTTCTTAGTTTATGTACTGTGTATATTTAGGACTTGTCATATTGTTTGACACAGCAGAGTTTCTCAATAAATAACTCATATAATGATCGTAGTGGCCTGGGATCATAGCACAGCACTGAACTCAAGTTATTCATTGTTCTCTATACCCTGTGACTCTAACTGACCCCTAGGAAGCGCCATCATTTTTAGTCCCTGATAGTTCCTCCTTCCAGGCATGAAGCACACTGATCTGTTGCCTTCAATTTAAGGAACTTCTGGTCTTTGCTAAAAGCTTTGATTCATAAATCAGAATATCAAAATGAAAAATGAGAATTTTTTTGTGAGGAACAATTGTAAAGACTATCACAATTAAAGACTTTTGTTTTTACAAATATGTTCTTAAGAAAATGAAAAGGTGTGTTACAGACTGGGAGAAAATAGTTGTAAAATATATATGTGATAAAGAATTTTCATCCATCCATAATATAAAAAGAACTCTTATAACTCATTGATAAGATATACAACTTCTTAAAAATGTGTGAGTGCACTTTTAATTATAGCTTTAAAAATTTTCCTCACTAACTAAAGTGGTTTAATTTCTAAATCAATAATGTATTTTAAAATTCATCAAAGTGTTTTTAGTCAGGGTCCTTAAATATTCTACTCGCATTAAAAATATATTTCCTTGCACTGTAATTTTATGAAATTCTAGAGTAGTGGGGTATGTGATGAGTTTCAAATTTCCCAAATCCCATCTAAGGGCACGTTATCAGAAGAATCCATGAAGTAATAGGCAGTTTCCAAGAGCAAAAGCCTTAAAAAGGCACCTGATGATGAGCTACACTTTGTCATTTACAAGTGAGTAAGGCTTATAGAGAAGGGAGGAAAATCAGTATTTAATTTTCACACATCATATCTGTAGATAAATGATCTGCTGAGATTAAATGACAATTGCTTAATTTTTATATTCTTGGCAAACCTTCACTTCCAATAACTTCCTTTCAAAGGATATGGGGAATGTGTCACTTCAGAGAGAGGGGAATTATATGAGATATAAAAATGAACTATCACATTTATAGATACATTTTCCTAAGGACAAATTGAATTGCCTTATTCTTTCCATTAGATAAATATAATGACAAAAATGTGGAGGATTTGAGTTTTGGAGCAAGATTTAATTTGGCATATCCAATGACACAGTAAGAATTAAAGATGAGTTGCCTACCTCTATGGACACTAGGGCTAATTATTATAACACCTTTGGCATTAGAAAAGAATTTCACTGGGTGATGAGATATTAATTCTTGAGGGTGTGCTTTTTTTTTTTTTTTTTTTTTTTTTAAGGCACTACTGGGGATTGAACCTGGGACCTTGTACATGGGAAGCAGGCCCTCAAACCACTGAGCTACACCCACTCCCCGAGGGTGTGCTTTTAAAGAGTATTTTTTTCATATAATAAACTTTATTTTTAAAGAAGTTTTAGATTACAGAAAAGTTACATAAAAGTATAGGGGATTCCCACTTACCCTCCCCCCCACATTTTCCCCTATTAATAACATCTTACAATAGTGTGGTACATTTGTTACAAGGGATGAACACATGTAGAAGCATTGCTCCTAACCAAGGTCTATAGTTTACATTATGGTTAACACTTTGCACCATACAATTTTATAGGTTTTGAACAAAATGTAAAATGGCTTTTATCTGTCATTGCAATGTCATGCAGCACAATTCCAATGCCCCATGTTCTACCTATTCTTCCTTCCCCCTCCCCTCAGAACCTCTGGTAACCACTATCTTTATATCAATCTTACAATTTCTTCTGTTACTACAATAATAATAATGTCTACTTTGGTCCATGGTTGCATTCCTCCCTTATGTTTGTTCATTCTTCAATCTTGAGGATTTGGGGATGGTGATGCCTGCTTTGCTTCAGATTGAGAGGGGGCTTAGATTTTATGGGACAGATGGAAGGAACTGTTTTGCCTGTAGTTATAGATACTCTTTGTTTTTTGGGATGGGGGTTCTCCATCATCATCATTTTGTTAGTTTTCTTGGGCAAATCTGAAGGAACTGGAGAGTAGGTGTTGGCTGTACCATAATGCATATGTTTGTGCGTTTTGTGTTGTCATTCAATTCCCTGAGTTCCTGCTGATTTTTTCCATCTCTTGTCTATCTATTCTACTATCTGTGCGATTTTGGATATCCTGTCTTCTTCCAGTCTGTGACTTACTTTTTTATTTACTTAACAGCATATTTGTAAACACAAAAGTTTTTAATTGTGGTAAAGTCTTATTTGTCTTTTTATTTTTACGAATTGTACTTCCTGTGTCCTAGCTAAGAAATCCTGACCTAATACAACTCACAAATATTTTCTCCTATATTATTTTCTTAAAGTTTAATCATTTCAGTTTGTATACTTAGGTGTATAATTAATTTTAAGTAAAAATTGGAAAAGTATTTAAACAGACACTTCACCAAAGAATATATTCAAATAAGCAATATGCATATAAAATGCACAATACCATTAGCCATTAAGGGACTCAAATGAAAAATCACGATGAGATTCCTCTATACCCTCACTAGAATTGCTAAAATTCAAAAGATTGACAAATATCAAGTGTTGATAAGTATGCAGAGCAGGTAGAACTCTCATATACTGCGGACAGGAATCATTTTGGCAAATGATTTTGTAGTTTCTTAGTTTGCCAACCAGCTGTAGCAAAAACCACATAAGATGTTGGCTTTAAAAATGGAAATTTATTGGCTCACAGGTCAGAGGTTCATAGAAGTCCACAATCAAGGTATCAGCCAGGCAGGGCTTTCAAGGTCTATCCCTTTCCGGGGCTGGCTGCTGGAGATAATTGGGGCTTCCTGGCTTGTATCCCTTCTGGAGTCACTGGGCGATGTTCTTTCCTTTCTCTTCAGGTTCCATCGACTTCCGGCTTCTGGCTCCTCTTCCCGTGGCTTTCTCTCACTGTGTGAATTTCTTCTCCATATAAAGCTTCAAGTAATTGAATTACAGCCCACTCTCACTCAGTTGCGCCATACCTTAACTAAAAATACCTTCAAGAGATCCAATTTACTATGGATACACACACACAAGAATGTGTTTTATGATTAAGAACATGTCTAAATTGAGGTACATAATTCAATCTACCACATGCAATTTCTTCTAAAGTTCAACATAAACTTACTGTAAGACTTAGTGATTCCAATTGTACTTCTTGGTAAATACATGGGGGAAAAAAATCTATGTTTGCACAGAAATTTGTATAAGAGTGGCCATAATAAATTTATTTATAATGTTCCAAAACTGGAAAGAACCCAAATGAACCTCAAGGAGAGAAAGGCTAACCAAATGTGATATAGTACACAGTGGCATAAAAACTGCCGGTATTTGCAAATGACATAGATGAATCTCAGAATCACCATGCTAAGTGCTAAGACAAAAGACTACATACATATAGTCTAATTCCATTTATATGGACTTCTAAAAAGGCAAAACTATAGTGTCGGAAAAGAAAGTGGAGTAGTTTCCAGAGGTTGGGATGGAGGGGAAAATAAACTGCATATGGGCTGGGGGAACTCTTTGCAGTGATGGAAATATTCTTTATCTTTATTGTGGCAATAGTTACATGATTATATATATATTTGTCAGAATGCACTGAAGTGTGTACATAAAATTGGTAAATTTTATTGTATGTAAATTATACTTCAATAACGCTGATTTTAAAACACAGTAAAATGAAAATGTCTTTAAATGAGAAAACACAGTGACTTAAAAAGTCTCATCTGCCCCCTGGTTCCCAAAATGAATTAATTGTCTTCTGTGTACACAGGCATATATTTTGATATTTATATTTTGCTAGAAGAACCATATCAAAGCTTTTAACTCAATATAAACCCTGAAATTTTTAACATTCCCCTTTTTATTACAGCATAAATTGATTAAAGTCACCACATGCAAATAAGAGTTTAGTTATCTAATTTGAATTTTTAAAAGTATTTAAAACCCATCTACCTTCTTCCTCTGTGTGAGTTTGAAGTAACTAGAATTATTTATCTTTTAATGAAATGGCTGAGGATAAATTCAAGTAAAAATTATCTGAAAACATAATATTTTTGTTACATTAAAATATTTGAGCATCATGATCTTTATTAACATTATCGTTGTCAATAATTTCTATGCTTTTTAAGCTATCTGAAATCCCTTCTGAAATAAAGTGAAAGAAATGAGAGAGAAGGGATTTCAGGAGTTTCCAAAGTATGTAAAATACTCTATGGGGCTGTAAAAGCAAGGAGTTCATAATGTAGCTTTGGAGATCAAACTAACAAAATTAAAATTATGTGACATTATGTCCACAAGAGCTTGTAGTTTCTGAGTTGCCTTTAGTAAGAAAACAAGAATTAAAATATCATAACATTGCATGACTCAGCATGAAGCAGGCTAGTAAGATAGGGAATCAATAGATGGATCTGGAACCTGGCAAGAAGTCCATATGGATATCGATACCCCCAGGATGGTTGCTGGAAGAACCTCATGTGAGATTTCCTCTGGAAGCCAGGAGAAGCCCAGGATATTCTCCAGAGGCCTTATAATTGGGTCCTTCTGGGTGATTAATGGTAGAATAATCAATCAAAACAGCAAATAGCTGGGACTCCTTCCCTGCCGTTAGCTAAGGGGTGGAATAATTCATGGTTCAAAAAGCAGGCACCAAGGATGAATAGCTCTTCTTGGCTTCTGCGCCCTGCTCTCTCTCCATGTCCACCCCCCCCGCCCCCGCATGGATCAACACTCAAGTAAAATCTGGGCATTTATAATCTATAATGGGAAATTATAGTCTATAAACCAGCCCTCTTTATCACTCTTCAGCCCCTTACTCTCTACTGGGGACCCATGAGCTGTTATTTTCTCCCATTTCTCTTCCCTCCCTACCTTAATAAATTACTGACCTAACTAACCTGATGTGCTCTTGAAATTCATTTCTGCAGCATAGTCAAGAACCTAGACAAAATCCGATCACAAGCATACAACCTAAAGTGCTTAGAAATAGCAAGCTATTAAGAACTCAAAGGGACACTGCCAAAAACTTTATAGTACTGCTTCTCACTGCCATGTGTAAAATGATGATCAAGTGTGAAGAACTGTCTGTAGTAAGTCAGGAAAGAAGAGAAAGATAAGGATTAGATAAGGGATAGAATATCAGAGCAATATATTCAGAGCCATAATAACATAAATATTGGCTAATTAGTTGAATAATTTTTATTAACTCCATTGGGAAAATAGGAGAAAGGGAACTGGTAGTAAGGCTAAATCCCCATCTACCATAACAGGATATCAACAGTTAAGTAGATAAACCAAGAAAATCAGAAATAATATAAATATTTAAGGATGCCAAGATAATTGTCTACCAATAAATAAACACATATTTCTTCTGAGGAGCCTAACTAAAGAAATCAAGTGTGTAAACAGAGGTCATTCCATTTTCTTTCCTGTATTTTAGTACTTTATTTTTAGCTTTATATTTAAATTTTTTCTTTAATGTTTTCTTTCTCTAGTGAAAAAGTGACAGACATCATGGAGTCTATGATCTTGGAAATCTATGTTAAAAAATTATACTACTGCCTCTCTAGTACTGGATAAAATGATTTTGCAGTTTCCTTTGTTCTGTTCCATTGTTTTAGAAGTCACAAAATTGACTTAATTTGTTAACTAACCTAAGAAATAACACTTAGGACTAGATTTCTTTGTTAGTGCCATGACAGGCCAATAGGGAATATATTTCAGGCATACTTGGTAGAAGAATATGTTAGAGAAAGTAAATTTGACACAGTTTGTCTACTGGGCTTTCAACTGTATTTAAATGCTTGTCTTACACTCCCAGGTCTGTATGGATCTCACCTGGAATGTTGACTTCAGGGTCACCTTTCAAGGAGAGTGAGATATACTATTGTGTATTTGGAGCAGAGTGATAGGAATATCTCTATAGCACCCAATTGTCAAATGGCTCAAAGAATCCAGACTGCTTCACCTATAGAAGAAAGATCTGTTGAAATCTTTTGTCTAGGTGCTAATATCTGCAGGCCTATCCTAAGGGGAAAATGTTTTACCTAACTGCATCTGTCCCAAGGGGTTAGAACTGGGACACAGAGGTGGGAGTTACAGAAAGTGTGATCTCAGTCTATAGAAAAAAGAGATTTTCTGTGATTAAAACTGTGTAAAGATAAATGTATGCAATGTCTGGTTCTTGAGTTGCTCAAAGAAAGCTACAAAATTCTAAGTTCTTCTCCAGTACAGCATTGAGACTTGAGTTATATGCAGAATAATTGTGTTAATGGCTTGATGTGATATCAATTAATGCCATAATACAGCAATTATAAAGTAATTATAATCAACTCTAAGAATGAACTTCATGGGCAAAAAGTAGATGAAGGAAATAAGATGCATAATTCAGTAATGAAAATGCTGTATACTAAATAATTAATCAAAAACCTAAAAATGATGGGCTTCTTAGAAAATCTGCACACTGTCACCTTTCACGACAGGAAGAAAGATTAGACTATAGTGTGCAGCCATTAAGTGGGTGATTTTTCTCCTCATTGCAAAGTGAAAAACAAGTAAACAGATAAATTAAAATCACACCAGTCTTTCTGTTCTAGTATTTTTTCAATGACCCCAAATTGTGAGTTTCCTATGGGCACAGTTCTGAGACAGATAGATGGATAGATGGATGAAGGGATGGACGGATGGATGGATAGATGAGAGAGACAGATGATAGATAGATATAGATGATAAATAAATGATAGATTTGTAGCACATACTCCATTAGGCACTTCATAAACATTAAATAATTTAACCCTCACCAAAAATTATATAATAGGTATGACATTCCCATTCCAGAGGTAAAAAATGGAAGCTCCCAGAGAAGAGATAACTAACCAAATTCCCATAGCAGAAGGTGGTAGAGTCAGGATTTGAACCTAGTTATCCTGATGCCAGAGCATTTGCTCTTTCATCACCTCCCACTTCTTCCCTTACAGCTATCTTCTACCTCTGCTATTTATAAGAGCTTTTTGGATTCTCACATTCTCTGAGTCAAACACAACTACTTCCCATATCTTTAAAGTAACAGGTTGACTCCAAAGCAAAGCCATAAACAGACCCCCCTAAAACACTGGTTCCTGATATATTAAGACTTGGTGAAGGAGATTTCACGGAAGTGTGGGTGGCAGTGGTGGTGTGAGGTTGAGAGAGCTTGCGGCTGGGCAAAATGCTGACTTTGTGTCTTTATTCACTTATTCTGCTTTAATGTTATCCACAATCAGTCAAGTAGGAGACTGAATTAATTCCTGGCACTGCACCAGAGTGAGAGACTTGGCTGATTACTACAAATATCCCCTAACTTCAATGTCAAGAGAGATCTGTCTTAGAAAGAAAATCAAATGAGCAAGAGTGAATTTCTCTGCTTGCATGATCCAGACCTTTGATTCAACCTCAATTTACTGAACAGGATAGATCACATGTGCTTATGTGTTTCCTACCTTGCATGGACTTGTATAACATCACCAGAAACTTAGGGACACACATCTGGAAATTAACAATAAAAGCAAAGAGCAGAGAGTCCGTCAGCTAAATAGATAAACCATAAAACTGCAAACCGTTAATTGCAATTATTTCTCTCGAATGGCCAGTTAACATTTGAATGTAATCATAAAAACAGCTTGAGAGCAAAGGATACTTTGACAAGTACAAGGTCTTCTGGATTCTTTTACATGAGAGATGTCATGAGAGAGACACAGAAAAGATCAAAGTAGGTATCATTTTGTAGAGGAGTTGAGTTTGATAATAAAAATCTCCCAAATTTGGTTATTTATTTGGAAGGATGACAGGAAGGAAAGAGAAATATTATGCCTGATGGCATCACTGAGCAGCCATATCATCCCAAACCCAAGATGTTCAAAATAATTGATTGTCCCTTGCCATTAGAAATTATCTATCTATATATCTATATTAATGTCAATATTTATATCATCTGTATGTATGTATGTGTATTTCCTTCTTTAGGAATTTTGAAAGTAATTTCTTTTATAAGAAATCTCCATCTCCCCCAAATATTATAAGGGAAATTAATCTTCTACTTGCTCTCCATATTTTTTCCTGGATTGACATGCTCATGAATGTTGTACTACACCTTCCTATTAATACATACACACACAATAAAATATTAGAATCCTATCACCTCCCTCAGTATAATCAACCACTAACCCTTAAAGGCAAGGAAATGAGGAAGTATCCTCATAGAGAGGGGCTCAAGGATTACAAAGATTCCCCAAAGATAAGGTGGAGCTAGTAAGAGCAGGAATCTGGCTAAATGTCCAATCCTCTCCATACATTACTTATCTTTGTCTTAGTTAGGAAACCACGTGGGCTCCTTACACAGTCATTAAGCAAATTTTGGATGAATTATGGCATTGACTCATATTAATATTAAACAAAATTGGCATTATAATCACTTTGGTTCATTTTGTGTGGTTCAAATATTTTTGATATCTTATTACTTATTTTTGAGAGTGGCTAGTATCTTATATATGGATGCACATGCATGCATAATTCTCATTTTTTAAAGTTTAATTGGTTCTTCAAGGGTCATTAGCCCTTCTAATATATTCTCATTCTCAATCACATTCAGAAGTCAAAGAAACATGGTAATCTCATTTGGATTGTAATCCAAATTTGCATTTAAGTACACTGCAGAGAAGAGTCAAAATTCTCTGGAATAAATATTGATTACTTGGAATGTGCCAAAAATAAAGTTTGAAATTGAATTATAGTAAAATAATAATCTGCAAACACAAGAGGCAGCATTGTTAATATGACAAAAGAATAATTTGGGTGAGAGCCCTCGATTGGAAAACCAAGAAGGGCCCACACCCTATCAGAGTGGACAAGCTTCAGTTCCCTGGAGGGGAGAACAGGGGTTTCCCCTAGACCTGGAAAATGATCTCACCTCTCCTTTGGCTCTTAGTGCTTACTGCCTGGAACTTTTATTTATTTGTGTGTATGTGTATGCAACTTTGCCAACATTGTTTATTAGCTCTAACAGTATTTTTGTGAATTCTAGAGGACTTCTTACATATAAATCATGTATTTACTGCATGTATCCCTCTTTGCTGGCTAGTTTAGAAATTACTCAAAGACAACTTTTCTATGCACTCCACTTTGCTTCTATTTCATTGAAACTCAACAAAGAGGTGCTTTTAAAGTTTATACAAATAGGATAGACTGTAGCTTCTGCAACTTATTTTGACTTACCTAGAAAAGAAAACTAGTTGATGAGTTGGGAATTATACAAGAATAGGAGAAGATGTTGAGTTTTAAAATGTTTTATATATTTTATATAAAAATGCTCAAGCTTGAGAAGTAAAACTTATTTGCACTACAGGCAACTTAAACAAATTACATTCGGTTGATGACTAGAGAAGTCAGATTATAGTGCTCTCTTTCTGCCACCAATACAATGTTATAAAAAGGAAGCAGATTAATTATATAACAAAACCGAGCTGAACATTCTCTTCTGGTATTTTGCCAGCTAGGCAGCATTGCTATAATACTTTAGAATCAAGCTTAACCTTATTTATTATTATGTAGTTGTTATTCCAAAATAAGATTAATTTCATTTTCTCTAAGTCACTGAGCAGTCGACTCTAAAATAAGATTCTACTAAATCTCTCTCAAACAACCCCTCCTTTTATTTTTATTTTTATCAGTGTTAATAAAACCACAATGTCTTGGTAAAATTCAATTTAAGATGTTTTCTCCACCTGGAGTGCTTTATAAACATAAAATCTTAGTGACTTCTGGAGTAAAAGAGAAAAATTTTGTATACAATAGCTTTTAAATTTTTTTTCAAATAAATATTATAAGAGGAAATTAAAAAGAAAGAATTACACTGTTTGCACATAATTCCTTGAGGAAACAGACAATAATGACTCTCCTTGGGGGATTTTTGTGGTTATTTTTGCTCACAGTCAATCTAAATTAGAAGAAGTTACTAGGATAATTCCAGCACTGTTTGCCGAAAGTTAGTATTCATTGAATAACTGAAGCGTACGATTTATTTTTCTATTCTTCATACCTACAGAATGAAAGAGTCTTAAGAAACACATTTTTAAATAAAATCTCATGAAGTAGATATTTTCCCTATGCTCTATGGACTTTTAATCTTAGTAAATATTCCACTTATCACAAAACAATAACATAATGTACTGTGATAATCATCCATTCAATCTTTCATTAAGGGAAGCGGCTGTGGCTCAATCAGTAGGGCTCCCGTTTACCATATGGGAGGCCCCGGGTTCGGCGCACGGCGTGGTTAGCTGACCCAGCGAGCACAAGCAGCAAGGGGGGGGATAAATGAATAAATAAATAAAATCTTAAAAAAAAAATAAAAAACTTTCATTAACCATTTATTAAGTACCTACTATGTGCTAAGAAATATTATAAGTTCCATTAATTCTGTAATTATATCTACTGTTACAGT
This sequence comes from Tolypeutes matacus, assembly GCA_026826555.1. Lineage (NCBI taxonomy): Eukaryota > Metazoa > Chordata > Mammalia > Cingulata > Chlamyphoridae > Tolypeutes > Tolypeutes matacus. Next base: position 1,842,436 of record JAKSZT010053836.1, read on the forward strand.
ATACTTTTCCTAGTGTCCTTTTCAAACCAAAGACATTTTTCCCTCTTCCCAAGCAAAGGGATGGTACTTTTAATTGATCCTTTAAGAGTTAAAAAAAAAAAAAAAAAAAAAAGTTGCACTGTTTTAGATGATTCTGTTGGGCATAGAATATTTGATGCATTATTCATATTTATTTTAAATTTAAAAAAAAATGACCCATGATATTACACAGTGTATTGTAATGTTATTGCTGACAGTTACTAACTAATTGGCTATTATTTAACCAAATACGAATAGGATCAACATTCTGGGTTCTTCCTTCTTAAGTTTATATAATTTGTTCCTGAATACATCTCCATCCAGTTTCTGAACATTTATCTAACATTACTATCATACTTTACAATATGAGCCCACATAACCCAAGTTAAAATAGTCTTTTGTGAGAGTCAAATGGTGCATTCCAGGATTTGACTGGAGAAAGATATTCAAACTTGGATGTCTGTTCCCATTAATACTTCTAGTAGGAATGAGTCTCTCCCTTGTCTATCTCCATTATCTCTAGTTTGAGCATTGCTTAATTCTCCCCCTTACAGTATGTGTCCATACATGGATGTGCCCTTGTGTATGTGCGTATGTGAGTTTAATCTGAGCAGCACGTGGTAATTGGGAGTATTGGTGTGAAATAAGACACATTTGTGTATCAATCTTGGTGCCATCACTTTTAGAATTTGATCTTCAGCAAGTTACTGAGCTTTTCTAGTATTACTTTTTACAGCTGTAAAATGGAGTAATACGATGTATTTATTAGGGTTGGTATAAACACGTTTGGTAGATGTCACATAATGGTGCTTCAATTTAAAAAGTAGTTGTTTTAAAAAGAAATGTTATCTTAACTGGGCTCTACTATTGATATGTTGGAAAGGGGGAGGGACATTTCTTTAACCACAGTAAATTCCTAATAAATATTCCTTGAATTGAATGCCTTGGATCGCGTTTCTGGAGATTCAATAACTTTAGCAACCCTTTAACAATCAATATCCATTGATTACCCAATCACTGGTAACTCTATAAAATATGCTTCCATCAAAAACACATTTTTTCCTGTAATTTTTTGGTATCCATATTTATTATACAAATCTTCAAAATTCTTCATGGGAGGAAGCATTGAAACAGTTTGATTAATTTGGGCATCGATTTTATTTCCCATTAGCTCATTAATAAAAAGGTGAGAATATCTCAATTTGAAAAAGAGTAAATTTTTTTAACAACCCAGATTTGCAATAAAATAACTGTCTCATGTCTTATTTCAAAATTTGTACAAAGATATACAGTTCACCCTATACCTTTAAAACATTTTTATTCTTAAAATTGTATGTATACTGTGAAATCAGATTAAGGTATAAAGAAAATTGGTCAGTTTACATAAAATAAAAGCAAAAAAAAACTTGAAACAAAATGTTTGTTTTGTCTGATGGATGAAGAAGGCAATTAGACAATATGGATTGCCACTTAAAACAACAATCCAGCCAATAATACTTAGTGGCATCTCTGGAAAACAATTCAGTTACTAAATTCCACTGGGGTGGATTTCATTAGATCATTTCTAAGAAAAAATACAATTTATTTACTAAGGGAAATTGTCTGTTGCTCTGAAGATATCACAAATTGAAGGTGTAGTTGCTCAAGGGGATCACAGAAAGTATATAACAGAATTATAGGGCTGAGAAGCAAATTCTGGAAAAATATGCTATCCCATGAAACAATAACTTGCTAATACTAAGAAACTATAGCTGCTATACCAGTTATACATACATTTATTTCCCAGTGGTAACTGGGACCATGCATATATTATTTGGATGAAGATATCTTGTGTTATTGAAGCATCAAGATGCAGTGTCTAGGACCCTGAAATGAAGGAAAACAACTAACATACTACAGAGCATTACAACTAAAATCAGAACTACAATTAAATTTTTCAGAAGATGAACAAAAAGATGACTAAACCAAAATTCTGTCTACAATTTAAATATGTGGTTAATGTCACTCAAATAAAGTTCTCTATATCTTCATGTTTTCATGAAGATTACCAGAAAGAACAAGTGTTTCTTCCTGGACTTAGTTGTATCTTAATTACCCATACCGTATCTGGAGGACAATCCACATGGTTATTGTGCCTGACTCAATGCAAGGTGAAAATGGAGAATGAGTATTTAGTTTTGGTCCTAAAACATTCTTCTGTGATGGTATGATTTTGTCTTTTAACTCTAGAACACTGAAATTTCCTATCTATCCTCTCCCAATGCTCCAGATATTCTCTATTCTTTCTATCTTAATTCACATTTATGTTTTACTGTGATTTTACACAGCACAGAAAAACTAAACCCCTAATTGTCTTGATTATGAACTAAAATGTGTAAGTTAGATAGAGGGAGTGAAAATTCTGCAAAGAATATTTTGGACTTAAGGTATCATACCCAGAACCATTTAGTTTAAACTAGGAAAAAAAAATACAAATAAAGTAGCTTTTTTTGCATGTTATTAATTGTGCATTATTTTTTACATAACAAGAGGCAGAAAGTTCCAGGATTGGTAAAACGAACAGCTCAGTTACATCACCAATGACCCAGTTAGCTTCCATCTTTCCAATTAGCCCTTCAATAAATTGACTGTCACCCCCAGGCTTGGTCCCTTGTGCCCACACAATTGTACACTACTCTAGTCATCATGTTCTCACACAAATATGTCTGTTGACAGTAAGGAAAATATCTACTCATGACTATTTTTATCAGAAGCCCTTTGTAGTCTTCTCCTCGAGTCCCACTGGCCTGGATTGAGGTACATGCTTATAACCTTAACCTCAAAAAAGGCTAAGAAAACAAGAATATTTTCTGGCATTTTTACCTTTTAGATGTAATGATCTCTGTTAAAAAAGGAGGGGTAATAAACCAGCAGTATCTGCCATAGTTAATAAAGACAGAAAAAACAATCAGACTATGAAACTGCTATATTCAAATATAAATAGTGTGTTCTGTTTGCCTTAAGCCTTGTGATTCCAGCAGTACCTTGGCAGGATAGTGCACACACGTCTGAAGTGGAGAAGAGCAGGAGGCCTCTGGACATCTTCAGCCTACTTCCAGAATGAACAGTCTAAACATGGCTTTCAAAACAAAAACCAAAAAAGAAAAAGAAAACATTCCATTTACTATTTTATAAGCCCTTTTAGCCCCTTTTAATTCTAGGACACTCAATTCCCCCATGATAAACTTCACTGTTTAAATGGGGCATATGAACTCAAAAGATGCCTTTCTCAGAAGCCCCCCTTGAGCCCTAACACTGTGACCCTTGGCCATGAGATCTCTGGGTTCTAGATTGTATTAGACTTAAGGGTGCTTTAGATTCCTCTTCCATGTCTAGCAGCCAGAGAGCAGCCAAATATCCAGAATCCCAGAGAATGTTTATATTGACTCAAAGAAATGCAAAAGATCCTAAGGCCAAAAGAATGAGAAAATAAAGGTTTTCACTAGGTGGTTCATTCTAAAAGACAAGAAAATATCAAAGAGGACGTTGTAATCATTTTGACTCTGAAGAATCTAGAGACATTAAATACCTGCCTCTTTCATGGAGATCCTAGAATATTCTTGTAGCTTTATTTAATAAATTCTATTAGTTACTCTTGTCCCACTTCCTCCTTTTCCTCAATTTAAATCTATGCTTAACATCCATTATAACTGATTACACACTCCATGTTGGGGGAGTGGGGCACTATCCAGTATGGTTTTTCTCCAGGTTCTACACTTGCTTTGGACAGAATGGTCAGGAATGGTGCAGGATAGTTAACCTTATGTGGCCAGTCTCAGGCTTTGCAGCACAAAGGAATGCACTGAGGCCAGGCTTGAACTAATATGCAGGCAGCCACATCAATCAGCATTCTCTGCCAGGCTCCAGAAGACCCATACCCAGGTCAATGTGAAGTATGAGCCAACTTCTTCCATAGTTTAAATATGTTTAAACTAAAGCAGGTCAGAGAATCCTTTCTTGCTGGACTTTAGTAATTTTTATTTTCTCCCTAGGCACCAGGGCCCGGGGATTGAACCCTGGACCTCGTATGTGGGAAGCCAGCACTCCACCACTGAGCCACATAGGCTTCCCTAAATTGGATTTTTTCATTTGTTTTGCTTGTTGTTCATTTTTGTTTTTTCAGGAGGCACCGGGAACCAAACCCAGGACCTCCCACGTGGGAGCCACATCAGCTTCCAGTAATGGTTTTCAAAAGACAGTGAAAAAATGCATTTACACAATAAGTTCCAGTTCTAAGAATAATTCTAGACAAATACACACAAATATATATGTGTACAAATATTTATATTGCAATATTTTCCATATTAACATAAGAATACAAGCTAAACATGAATATGAAAAATAAATATCTCCATGCAATGGAATATATTGCCTGTGCAAAATGATAACACAGGAATGCAGATTAAGATTAAGAACTTTAGAGGGGGTACATACTTCAATCTACTACAATAGATCTATTTAGTTTTTTGTTTTTTTGTTTTTTGTTTTTTTTTTTTTTATTTTTTATTGCTCAACATCTTTAATCTTCAGAGATATACAAATCAACACCACAAAAGAGACACCACTTCACACCCCAGAAAGGTTATCTAATTTTTGAAAATCTAAAATAACTCTTGGTGAGGATATGGAGAAATTGGAATCCTAGTACATATTCATGATAACTTCTTGGAGTAATAACATGAGTATAAAGTATGTAACACTATGTTTATTTTACATGTAAAAAGATTCATATTCATATGTAGTAAGGGTTATGACTTGCTCATGACCATAGAGCTTAAATTCAGTGGAACCAAAGTTTGCACCCATGTCTACTCAACTCTATATACAGAGCTATTAATTACAGATTTACTACACAGATGATACAAGAGTCCTTGGATCTTCAAACTATTCCACTTTGATGTAAAAACAACTGCAACAGCTTTAACAAGTCAAGAATTGTCGATCAGATTTCGTTTTTAAAGAATCACACATTTAAGCCACCAAAGAATGACTCAAAGTTGGGAAGAGATGGTGGGACAATATGGTCCTGCCATGAAAATTACCCAAAGGCCACTAAAAGGAACACACTTCAGAAATATTGCTCTAGAAAGATAAGAAAGGGAGCAATGCTGTTGGTTAATGATGTATGTGCTAAACACACACAATGTAGGGGTATAGGGGAAAAGTGTGTCTGAGAATGAGAGAAAGTGGAATATTCTACCACACTGATTACAGAGACTGATGTCTCCCTTGTCGTTGAAAACATTGTATATGGCCACTGCATATATTGGATTTTTCAAGAGAGTCCCCATTTTATTTAAACAAAGTAATCCTTTGTCAAATCAAATGAACTATTTTTTGTTTGGTAATCGCAATCACATAATTAGGCCATTTATCAGGAAGATTAAACAAATACGGGTGTATTCTATTGCTTGTAAATTATCCAGCATCTACAGCTAATCTCAAGGCTCCATATGCACCTTGTGATAGGAAATGCAAGCATCTCCTGTTGATAATTTTAATGATGATAACAACCACCATAGCAGCTTATAAGGGTTGAAAGCGTCCTCATTGCAGGACTCTGGGCTAAACTGTTTGCAGGCAGTCTGTCAGGAAGTTTTCATGTCATTTTAGACAATGCATGAATTTTGTTTACCACTTTTTAAAGCAGAAACTTTGGAGAAGTTAAACAACTTGCACAAATAAACATAAGGATTAGGTTCATCAGAGACTTTCTCCCTAGTTTGTTTGATTCCAAATTCCCTGTTCATCATGCTTCTAAAAGGACAAGATGTGAATTTTATAAATATATACAGGAACAAAAGTCAGAGGAAAGAAAGCAAACCTACACTTGTCCTTCCAGGGTGGGACCTATGTTTCCCCCTTTACTTGAACTCAAATAAAATGGTATCTAAATTTAAAACTTGAAGAATGACAATCCTTTACAAGGAGCAACTCTTCCCTCATTATGTGGGTTTCAAAACGTGAGTCCTTCAAATCAATTAAGCCAGCTGGTCCACCCATAAATTAAATACCTATATAGGAAATACTGCCCCGTGTATTGGAGCGGCATAGGTGAAATAAAAATAGGTTCCATTCCCTTGTGAACATTCTGGGCCCTGCAGGATGTGGTGTGCTTTATACCAGGAGGGAATTGAAAGACTGTGAGACACAAGACCTGTTTTCTGTGACTTATGTTTCAGAAGAAGACAGAATAATCACACATGAAACAGAGAATGGACTTGGGATAAGACACAAAGTATTGACTTTAAGTGCAACATTCGGGGATCGGAATTCAAGAGGAAGAGGGTATCTGCCTCTGGGAGGAACCCAGGAAGAGGAAGCAAGCAAATATATATTAACTATAATGATGCTCAGTTTGAGAACTACTTTAAATTACTATTCTAATTATATTTTTATTTAATATGAGTTACTTCAGATACAGAAAAATATATGAAGAATAATATATACTTGCTTCCCAGCTTTGTATCATCAATACAACTGAAGCCCTTGATGAACCTCTACTTGCTACTTCAGGTAATTGTTACAGATTACGGGTCTGACCATCTCCTCAGTGTGTGGAAATGAACACTTTTAATAATGCCATAAGCTGAATTACCTACTTACCTGTATGATATGAATAAACAAACATGTTCTGCTGCTGCAGTACAGCCTCATATAAGGTTAAAAGTCAGCCTGTTTTCTGGCCTTTGTTAATAATTCTAAAGTTCAGAACTGTCTCTGTTACAATCCTGATGTTTTTCAGGGGTGTGATAAAAGTTTAGACTCTGTGATTATCCCTGAATGGGTTTTTAATACTTGTTTTAACATATGTTACCTGTGTGACTCTCGGCAAATTACTTGAACTCTTTAGGTCTCAATTTCCTAATTTGCAAAATAGAACTTTGATAACTATGATAAGAGTGTTCTAAATATTAATAATGAATATTATACATAAAATCATTTGTTAAAAGTGCTTAGCACAGTGCCTGCCACATGGGTAATGATACTTACTGCTCTTTCTTTTGGGAAGGTGATCTGAGAGCCTAAAAGCAAACTATACTTAAGGTTTTCAGGGTAAATGAGTGTATCCTGAGAGGTAAAGTAAGTGGCTACTGGTTATGGGTAAATGTCAGATGGTGCTGGCTACCTGCATGGAACTGGGCTGACAGAATTATAACTGTGTCTGTCCTGCAGCCTTCCTTATGAAATAAAAGATTAAAGGACCAGTATTCCCATCCTGGTGACACCACCACTGCACAAGAGTCCTTCTTTCTCCACAGGGCCAATCCTTACAGATACAGAAACTGAAATTCCTATTTGTTCTTCCCTGCTGGAAGGCTTCCTAGACAATAATAAATTAGCACATGTAAAGGCCTTTGAGGATATGTCAGTCCAGGTGCTCAGAAAGAGCAAGTTTGAATGAGCTTGCTGATATTTTTATGTGGCTCCTGAAACATTAGATATTGTGAAAATCACTTTCCACAAGTCCCAGAATTTCTTTCAGTCAAGCAAAATATTGAAGGAAACAAGAGCATTTGAAGGGAAATGGTTTGAAATTTTCTTTCGTGTGGGAAGTACAGAAAAATTTATAAGCACCTACCTGACCCCCATAGAAATATCCTGATTTTATCTTTTATATTCTGCTTTAGCAAGACACTCTTTTGAAAGTTTCAACCAAATGGGTGAAAGTTGCATGTTTACTGATGAAATTTTCAGGGCTCACAAGCCACTGCTGAACTCAGAGCTCTGAGCTGTCTCGCTTCATAGGGCAGTGATGCCTGCACTTGTTGGGGTACGGGGAGGGTTGGCTAAGGGTCCCCACGCCCCAGATTTAAGAACTCCCTAATGTAAGCAGCAATGTTCAAGTTTCCTCTCTTCCTCAAACTCTCTCCTACTTCCCAAACAGCCTGGCTGCCCTGGCTGTCTTTCTATGTTTATCCTAGTCACACTGGCATTTTTATTTTTTCTATATCTAGAAAAGACCAAGCTCATTTGCCTTTTGGAATCTTTGGTCAAACACTTTTCTTTTCCCAGAAAGCTTTTACACTGCCCTACCCCATGTTACCTACAGTGCCTTCTCCACCTGAGTCTTTTCCACTTTCTTCAGGTTTTGACTAGCTTATTCCATTAAACTGTTTTGTCAGTTCCTATTTTTTTTTTAAGTTTACTGGAATTTTTATTAAGATTGAGATGAATCTACAGTTTAATTTGAGTGAAACTGATACCTTAGTACTGAGTTTTCATATCAAAAAACATGTTATCTCTAAATATTTCTCTAAAATGTTATCTCTAAATATTTCTAATTCTTTGATGCCATTGTAAATTTCTTTTTAATTTCATTTAAAATGTTTCTTGTTGGTATGAAGAAATAAAATTTATCTTTTTATATTAGTCCTTTAGAGTTTTTTTTATTTTTCCCCCTTGACAATTAATAGACCTTTCATTCCCTTTTCTTGCATTAACACACTAGGACAAGCAGTATGATTGTTGAATAGAAGTGATGAGAACAGACATCTTTGCCTTATTTCCGATCTTAGTGACATAGCATTTTGTCCTTGGTCATTAAATATGATATAGTGTTTTCTGAAAAATCTGCAGCAAGGCTATTAGACGTATTAAACAAATTCAGCAAAATGGCAGGGTACACAATCGTCAACATGCAAAAATCAGTAATGTTTCTATATATATACGAGTAATGAACATTCTGAAGAAATCAACAAAAAAAATTCCATTTACAAAAGCAAGTAAAAGAATCAATTTTCTAGGAATAACTCTAACTAAGGATGTAAAGTTTACAAAACATTGCTTAAAAAAAAATAAAGGAGACCTAAATAAATGGAAATATATTTTATGTTCATAGAATGGAAAACTAAATATTGTAAAAATGTCTATTTTGTCTGAAAGAATTTACAAATTCAACACAATCCAAATCAAAACTCCAATAGCTTTCTTTGCAGAAATAGAAAAGACAATCATCAAATTTCTGTGTAAGGGTAAGGGGCCACAAATAATCAAAACCATCTTGAAAAAGAAGAACAATGTTGGAAGACTCACACTTTCTGATTTAAAATACACTTTGGATGAATTGTATGCTTTATTAATATGTATCAATAAAATTGATTTGTTTAAAAATGTATAACAAAGCTACAATAATCAAAACGAAAAAGCATGGTACTGAAACAATGACAGGCAGTTGACCAGTGAAATTAAACTGAGAGTCTAGAAATAAACCCTCACATCAATGGCTAATTGGTTTTTGACAAGAGTGGCAAGTCCATTCATTGGGAAAGAATATTCTCTTCAACAAATGGTACTAAAGAAACTGTATATGCATATGAAAATTAATGAAGGTGGACCCCTACCTTACACCATATATAAAAATTAATGCAAAACGGACCAAAGACCTAAATATAAGAACCAAATCTATGAAATATATGAACCATCTTCAAGATCTTATGTTAGGCAATGATTTCCAAGACTTTACACCAAAAGCATGAGCAACAAAAGAAAAAAAAAACATAAATAAGACCACCAAAATTAAGAACTTTTGTACATCAAAGGACTTCCCCATGAAAGTAAAAAGCAGAATGGGAGAAAATATTTGGAAACCATATATCAGAATATATAAAGAACTCTTTCAACTCAACAAAAAAAAAAAACAAGCCAATAAAAATTTGGAAAAATAAATGTCTCCAAAAAAGATATAAAAATGGTCAAAAGCACATGAAAAACTGTTTATGCCATTATCCATTAGGGAAATGTTAAAAACCACGGTGAAATACAGTTTCACACCCACTAGAATGACTACTATTAACAAAATGGAGGGGAGCAGGCGTAGCTCAGTGGTTGAGCACCTACTTCCCATGTACAAGGTCCCAAGTTCTATCCCTGGTACCTCCCTTGATCCTTGTTAGTGACAATGTAAAATGGTGCAGCTAGCGTTGAAATCAGTTTGGCTTTTCTTCAGAAAGTTAAGAATAGGATTACCATATGATTTGAAAATAAGTATTGAAAAAATGGATTTGAACAGATATTTGCACATCAATGTTCACAGCGGCCTTATTCATAATTGCCAAAGATGGAAGCAACCCAAGTGTTCATCAATAGATAAATGGATAAACAAAATGTGGCATATACATACCATGGAATATAATTCAGCTGAAAAAGGAGGGTCTGATATATGTATCTGATATATGGGTAAACCTTGAATACATCATATTGAGTAAAAAAAGTCAGACACAAAAGAATAAATATTTTATGACATCACTGGTATGAAATAAGTAGAATTAAAAAATTCATAAAATAAGAAACGAGAATTCACAATGCTTAATTAGTACAGAGTTTCTGTTTGGGATGATAGAAAAATTTTGGTAGTGGATGGTAGTGATGGTAGCACAGCAGTGTGAATGTAATTAACACCACTTATTTGTATAAATGAAAATGATAAAATGGGAAATTTTAGGTTGTTTATATCTCCAGAATATTTTTCTTAAAGCCCATAGAACTGTAACACAAACAGTGAACCCTGATGGACCATAGTTAATAGTATAATTACAATCATATTGTTTCATCAATTGTAATAAAGGTGCCATAGTAATGCAAAGTATTAATAAAAGGGAAAACTGAGTGTGTGAGGGGGATTATGAGAACTCTGTACTTTCTGCATGATTTTTACTATAAATCTATAACATCTCTAATAAAAAATAAATTTTTAAAATGTACTAAAGGAGAGAGGAAAGATTTAGATTTGGAATATCTTATCTGTGTTATTACCAGTTGTGTAATCTTTGATCCTGTTTCTTCATTTTTAAAATGGAATTATTAAGAAAACCTACCATACAGATTTTTTGCTGTGTTTTCTTTAAAAAAATACAAATGAATTTGTGACTATGATACTTTTAATTTGTAGTTGTTTCATCTTTAAAACATAACCCTTTTTTATGGATTTCCTAACATTACCTTAAAAAATTGTTCAAAAACTGGGGGTTATGATCCATATGTATCCATAAAAATGCAATAATATCCGTAACGTGACACTGTAAGATATGTGACACGATAAGATGTGCTGAGGATTGGAGCCATCAGTATGGTTTTTTTTAACAAGTAAGAAAGGAATAATATGTGTGAAAAGAGGTGTCAGGGAAGTCTGAATGGAGGAGATATGATTAGAAGAAAAGGTAAGACTCAAAGACAGGGGAGAAAACTGTTTATGTATTTGTGGGGTCCAGGTTCTGCAGCACAATGTAAATTTGCAATGCACCCAATACACAGTCTCAAAAGGTGTGTCCTGGCCCAATTTGTATGAAATGTCAGTAAGAGAAAGACAGCTACAGGTGTGAAATGACAAAACTTCCCACTTCATAACATGATAATTGACAAATGTCATTATACAATCTGAAATGTTGCCAGACAATGGTGGAGATCGAAAGAGCTAATGGTTGCAGAAATGGAGAGCTGGAATGGACCCAAGATTACATCCCGAGCTTTTAACTCTTCACAACAAGGTGACTTCCCTCCGCATGTCCTTCCACTTTTAGCAGATTCTAACACTTTATGTTGATTCTATAGGGCCCAAATCTGATTCTGTTTACCGCTTCTCTCTTTCTACAGGTACTGATTGATAAGCAAGATAGCTTCTAAATATCTCCAGTTAACTCTTCTCCAATTACAGACTTGAAAGTTTTATTCCCATTTTCATTTTATTTGCATGATAGTCAATCTTTTGTGTAAATAACATATAATCTGTACACCTAACATAAGTTCAGAACTTATTGGGTTTTTCTTTAACTCATAGTCATGTTTTGGTTTTTTGGTTTTTTTTTTTCCTGCAGAGGCATTGCATTTGAAAATCATCCACCCAGAGACCTGAATATATAAATGATTTTGTATTTGAGACAGTGATGATCACAAGAAAAATAGTAAAATAAAACCCAACTGGAAATAATTCTAATGATTTATGACAAATTTTTGTGATTATCTTCTTAATTCAGTGCAACAAAATAGAATTTAACAAACTATGTTGCCCAAAGAGCTAGGAATGTTGGATATGAATTTTTGGAAACCACTAATTTTTTTATTTTAAGACAAGGCCAACTGGTCCACCCCCTTTCTGCACAGAGCTGGATGGAAAGGTCTACTTATTGCTAGAATCATAGAGTTGTCCAGAATTAATAAAATATTGTATCAGAATGACTTAGAGCTGAAGAAAAATTCACCAAGAAGGCTCCCAGGCTACTCCATCATAGCCTCAAACTACTCACTCTCGCCTTCTTGAAAGAAAAATGATTTTTATTTATAAGACTTTTTTGAATAGACTCAATATTTTAAGTCCATCATAGGAGTAATATTAGTGAGCATTGACTACTTCAAAGGTTCTCTACTTGTCTTGAATTACTTATTTCTCAGGCTTGGCTTATAATAGCATAATTGGATATAGGAATCGCTATAGTGCTACCATAATTTGTTGAAAACCCAAGTCAGGATGGCAGGTTATGAAACTGGAGAACTTTGTAAGCAGAATGCCTGGGTTTGGATTTCAGCTCTGTCACTAACTGGCCATGAGGCCTTTGGGAAATTCACTTCTCTGACGTCCATTTTGTTTAACCGTAAAATGAACATAGCAGTATAATCTGCAGGCAGCCTTTCGTTCAGTTACTTTATTGGGTGCCTACTACATGCACAGTGTTATATATGCATTGGCTAATTTAATTCTCACAACAGCCATGGTTTGATGTTATCTATTTTACAAAGAAGAGAAACTGAGGTTCAAAGAGCTTAAACAATTTGCCTAAAGTTGTACAGTTTAAAAAGTGGTATAAGTCCTCCTGCACATTAGGTATTCTAAAACCACCTCCATTAGAGGCCACTACACTTTATTATATTAATATAGCACTATGTATTAATATAAATACATAGTAGGAATAAAGCACTTACTATGTTGTATCAGTTAGCGTTCTCCAGAAAAACAGAACTAACAGGACGAGTATTTTTTTATTATAAGGAATTGGTTTATGTGTTTGCAGGGCCTGGAAAGTTTGAATTTATAGAGCATGCAGGAGGCTGGAAATTCTGGTGAGAGTGACTGAATTCTTGAGTCTGAATTCCTTAGTCTAGGTACTCAGTAGGGAGTGGAGGGTATAGTCCTGAAGCAGAATTCCTTCTGATCCCTGAAACCCTCATTTCTTGCTATTAAGCTTTCCAATTCATTGGATGAAGCTCACTCACATTTTGGAGGGCAATTTTGTTTACTAAAAGTCAACTGATTGCAGAAGCTCATTCCAACTAGGAAACACCTCCACAGTAACAACTAGGCCAGTGTTTGACTAAACAACCTGACATCATAGTCCAACCAAGCTGACATATAAACTTAACCATCACACTATGTGCCAAGCACTTCGCAAAATTCTTTGCAGTAATTATCTCAGTTAATCTTACAACCCTATAAGATAGATTTGATTATTATGTCATACTTTGGATGAAGAAACTGAGGCACAAAAGTTTAGGTAAGATGTCCAAAGTCATATAGCCATCCTGTGGAAGAGCCAGGATCTGAACTCATATCTCTCTGAGTCCAAGTTCAAGTCCTTAAGAGTTTATAAAATTCAGTTTACCCAGGGTTTTTCAAGGGCAAAGACAAAGACAAAAGGAATTCTATGTAGATGGTTAATCAATGATACAATATCCAGAGAAAATAAATGGCTAGAGTGTCCACACAGTTATAAGTTGGAATAATGTAGTCAAATAACCAAGGTGAAAGTTTTCCAAATTGCACTACTATCTCTATAAATCCCTATCATTGTCGGATACTAGCAGATCAAATGAGTCCCTAACACAGTACTAGAGAAACTGTAGGTATACAAGAAGCATATGCTATGTGATTAATCATCGAATATCTATTCCACCCCCGCTTCCATTAGTAAGTCTCTGAGAATATATAAAAACCCAGCAACCCCAGTTCTTCTGATACAATGAATGCAGCTTTAAAATATCAAGTTGCTGTGGGTATTTCCTTTCAGTCTGTATGGCACCGATAGTTATAGAAAGAGGTAATAACTTTATTATCTGTCTGTACCCAGAGGGTAGTTTGCAATATTCATTTGTTGCTTGGAAACACACATACACACACATTTATAAATGTGTCTGTATTATTAGAAGGACGGTGTGAGATGGAAAATTTCTCAACAATAAAGAACCCCTGCCCAAAATACAAAATGTCATCTTTCATTATGACCACCTTTTGGGATCCTCAGCTTCCACCACACAGAGGCCTTGTTCTATGGTTGGGTAAACACTCTCCTCCATTGGTGTACCATTTGGAGTATTTGTGTCATGAGTCTGAGTGTTCTGCTACAATAATTCTCCATCACAGCCCTAATGAAAGAATATAATGTATTTATTTATTACAATAATAAACACAGCTGTAAAATGGACCATAAAAAATAGATGACATGAAAATTTCTGTAACCAATATGTCAGTTGTAATTGAGAAATAAATGATCCATCTGCTTCCCATCATTGATTCCACTATTTTCGTCAGTATTTGGAATATTCATAACAAAGTCAGCATTATTTATACCAATTATTCCCCAGCAAAAGTGCCATTTTGAAACTGATCAACTTTGTAATATAATATCAGCGAACACACTGCTGCTCTTTCCAATACAATCAAATCTAATGGGTATTGTGAACTCCCATCCTCATTACTAATTGTTTTCTTTTTTAACTTATACTATTAAGTTTTACTTATATTGGTGATGGACATGTTTTCTGTAATAAGTGGAAAAATAATCTAATTTATTACCATGGTTGTGATTTCAAAAAAGAGTAGATAGATGAGGTGAGAGAGAGAGATAGAGAAAGAGAGAGAGAGAGAGAGAGAGAGAAAGGTTTCATGTGGGTTAAATCATTAATTTAACCTTTCTGCAAATCAAATTCAGTGATAAGGGTTTAAATAACCAAAAAGTCATTAGAATGAATTAACTATAATTGTATCATATTTCCCCTGAATATTGTTAAGTATCCCTCAATAAAAATAGCATATGTCAGTTCATAGAAAGTAGCAAAGATTCATTTTACTTTTTTCAAACTTTGTTAAGTCTTCCCTCTTGCTGAAACCATTTTTTTTCCCTTAAGCAACCAGGCCTTAAGGAAAAATTGCAATATTTTGGAGGAAGAATAGTAATCCAACACTGCATTTTTAAATATATTTTGTTCTACATGTTTCATTAATTAATGACATAAGTAATTCATGTTCACTCTAACAATAATAGAAAATATAAATAAGGAAAAAGATAGAAGTCACACATGTATAACTACCCCTAACAGTCTGTCATATGTCTGTTCCAGTCAGTTATTGCTTTAAATTAAACTACCCTAAACCTGGTCACTGAGAACAATGACAACATGAATTTTGTTCACAAATCTGTAATTTGGGTGGGGCTTGGTGGGTTCAGTATCTCTTTGCCCCACTGGCATCAGCTGGAGTGGTCTGAATACCGGGGGCTGCCATCAGCTGAAGACTTGCTTGTTCCCAGGCCTGATAGTTAACGCTGCCTGATCTCACATGGGCTGTGGCTGAAAACACCACAGAAGCCCTTTCTAGGCAGGCTTTTGTTTGTTTCACATCATAGTAGATATGTTCCAAGGGAAAGTATATCAACGAGGTCAGGCAGAATCTATATTGTTCTTTTTTATTAAACCTTTTGTATTAGTCAGGGTTCTCTAGGGAAACAGAATCAACAGGAGATATCTGTAAATAGTAGGAGATTTTATAAGAGTCTCTCACATGACCGTGGGGGTGCACAAGTCCAGGTTCCACAGGCAGGCTGCAAACCAGGGGCTCCGATGAAAGTCCAGTGAAGGTCCTTGATGAGTTTCCAGGAGACTTTGGCTGTCCAAAGAGGAGCTGGGAAATTCTCTCTGAATGCTGACATCACTTCCCCTTTTAAGGCATTCAAGCGATTGGCTAAAGCAGCATTCATTGCTGATGGCAATCTTCCTGGTTGATGTAGAAATAATCAGCTATCTACGCAGTAAACTCACTGGTGACTAAAGTCCATAAATGTCCTTGTATTACAATTAGCCCAGTGTTTGCTTGACCAAACAACTGGGCACAATTACCTGGCTGAGTTGACACATCAGCCTAATCATCACAGTCCACCCCTTGTCAACTTGTCAACGATACACACTACCTTAAACCATACTTAGTCTCTAAATAAAAACAATAACAGACATGCATACATATATATTTCTGCCTAACAATGTTCAACTCTCCTGCGTACAACCGGAAATGCATTAATTCCCTATAGAATAGGGTGCAAGTCCTTGGGTAATATTCACTCTTAAACTTGACATCTTAAATATTATGACATGAAACGAATACAAATTGTCATGTGATAAAAGAAAAGGTTGGAGAAGAAAACAAAGAAATTTGTTTTGTGTATATATGCAATCATACTTATAACAAAACAAGGAAGAAAGATTCATGACTATTACAGTCCTCGTTTCTGTAATGGGTCACATGGAAAAGTTCATATTTACTACCTTCTTCCACTACCCATTCCATGTTCCTGTTATCCTCAGCAAGCACTTCAGCTGGCCATGGTTCTTTGCCTGGCGGGGGGACCCAAACTTTCATTCCTGAAGATTCTGGGCCATTGTTAGTCCTGCTTGGATTGGGTTGTTGCAATTTTCCATTGACTTTAATCACAGGGCATGGCAGTACTAGAAGACGCCCTAGACGATCTCCTGTATTCCAGGCAAACTCTTCTTTACCCTCATTATGTAGATGCAGTCCTATTTCACCTTGATAGTTAGGATCAGTCACCCCAGCCAGAACAATAATTCCCTTCTTTGCCTCTTGATTCAGAGGTAAGAGGAACCCAAAGTGGCCAGGTGGCAGTCTTAACCTTCAGTTCAATGGAATCATTGTTGTGTTCCCTGGTGGCAGCACTCCTCCTTTTGGGACTAAGACCTACAGACCAGCAGAGCTTAAGGTTGCAGGAAAAGGAAGCAAAAATTTTCCTAGTGCATCACCGGGGGTAATAGTGAGTGGTGCCACTCCCATTTCCACTTCTTGATTCCTGGATCCATGAATTTTGGTTATGGAAGAAACAGCATCATAGAGTAGATGCTGATTTAGAGCATACACAGCCTCCTGGAGAACATTGCCCCGGCCCTGCAAGGTATTGCCACCTAGTTGGCGCCTTAATTGAGTCTTCAAAAAGTCATTCCACTGTTCTATCAATCAAGCTGCTTCAGGATGATGAGGAACATGGTAATACCAGTGAATTCCATGGGCTTGTGCCCATTCCCACACATCATTTGCTGTGAAATGGGTTCCTTGATCAGAAGCAATGCTGTGAGGAATGCCATGACAGTAGATAAGACATTCGGTAAGTCCACAGATGGTAGTTTTGGAAGAATCATTGCATACAGGAAATGTAAACCCATACCCAAGGTATGTGTCTATTAGTTAACACAAATCGCTGCCCCTTCCATGGTCAAAGTAGTCCAATATAGTCAACCTGCCACCAGGTAGCAGGCTGATCACCTCGGGGAATGGTGCCATATTGGGGGCTGAGTGTGGGTCTCTACTGCTGGCAGATTGGACATTCAGCAGTGGCTGTAGCCAAGTCAGCCTTGGTGAGAGGAAGTCCATGTTCCTGAGCCTGTGCATAACCTCCATCCCTACCTCCATGGCCACTTTGTTCATGAGCCCATTGGGCAATGACAGGAATGGCTGGAGAAAGAAGCTCAGCATTAGCCAAAGAGCAGGTCATCTTATCCACTGGATTATTAAAATCTTCCTCTGCTGATGTTACCCTCTGGTGAGCATTCACATGGGACCCAAATATTTTCATGTTTTTTGCCCACTCAGAAAAGTCTATCCACATACCTCTTCCCCAGACCTCTTTGTCACCAAATTTCCAATCACGTTGCTTCCAAGTCCCTAACCATCCAGCCAAACCACTGGCAACAGCCCATGAGTCAGTATACAAATGCACCTCTGGCCATTTCTTCTTCTAAGCAAAATGAACACCCAGGTTCACTGCTCAAAGTTCTGCCCACTGGGAGGATTTGCCCTCACCACTATCCTTCAGGGATGTCCCAGAAAAGGGCTACACTGCTGCAGCTGTCCACTTTTGGGTGGTACCTGCATATTGTGCAGAACCATCTGTAAACCAGATGTTTTCTCTTCCTCATTCAACTGATTGTAAGGAACTCTCCAAGAGGCCAAAGCTGTGGGTTGGAAAAGAGAAGGTAACATGGCAGAGGTGGTGACCATGGGCATTTGGGCTACTTCCTCATGTAACTTATTTGTGCCTTCAGGTCCTGCTCAAGCCCTATCTCATATATACCGCTTCCACTTTATTATGGAGTGCTGCTGTGCATGCCCAACTTTATGGTTTGGTGGGTCAGACACCCAGCTCATGACAGGCAACTCAGGGCTCATGGTAACTTGAGGGCCCATGGTTAAGTGTTCAGTCTCTACTAAGGCCCAGTTGCAGGTCAAAAGCTGTTTCTCAAAAGGAAAGTAGTTATCTGCAGAGGATGGAAATAATTTTATACTTAGAGAACAGTTGCAAAGTTAATACTGAATTCATGTATACCCACATAATCAAGGTACAATAATCAGAATTGAAAAATTAACATTGATACAATACTGGTAACCAAATATCCAACTTTATTCAGAGTATGCCAGTTTTCCAACCAATGTAATTTTTTCTGTTCCAGGATCCAATCCGGATACATAATCAACTTGATCTGTCATGTCTACTAAGACTAAGGACCTTCGATAGTTCCTAGGCTTTCTTTGATTTTTTATGATGTTGACACATTTGAAGAGAACTGGCAGGTATATTGTAGAATGTCACTCAAATTGAGTCTAAGTTTTTTCATGATGACATTGAGGTTATATAATATTGATAAGGATCACACAGAGCTGATGTGCTCCTCTCAGTGCATCTGTCCTGGTTTGAGTCTTTGGTGGATTGCAGAAAATTATGTTCTTAAGCTAACCCATTCTTGTGCAGGTAAACCTATTTTATGCAGGACTTTTTGGTTAGATTCAGGCTAGGGGACTTTTTATTAGATTACTTTTCATTAGATTGCTTTGGTTAAGGCCCTTGATTAGATTGTGGGACCCCAGGTGGGTCTTAATCCTTTTCCTGGAGTCATATAAATGTAACATAGAGAATGAGAGTTGCCATTTTAGCCTGCCATGTGAGAGAGGACTCCAGTATCTCCTGTGGCTGCAGAAAGACCAACACCAAGAGGCTGAGAGAGGCAAGAGGCTAGAATCAGTGGAGCAGCTGAAGCTGAAGCAACAAGGCCCCCAAGAGGCTAGGCCCATGGATCAGCTCGAAGCTGAAAGAGACAGATCTGGAGGAGAGGGGAGAGACAAGCAGGCCACCATTACGCCCTGCCATATGCTTGATCACCCACAGCTGAGCCAAGAAACAGCATCTTTAGATGCTGCTGCCATGTGCCTGATTGCCCACGGCTGCAATTTGTTGAGACAGCATCTCTGATAATGCCTTGACCTGGACATTTTCACAGCCTCAGAACTGTAAGCTTTTACCCTAATAAATTCCTATTATAAAAGCCACCCCATTTCTGGTATATTGCATTGGCAGCCTTTAGTAAACTAAAACTGCTGCTTATCAAGGAGTTCATGATGTTGATATGTCTTTTCTATTGGTGGTGATAATATTGATCAGTTAGTTAAGGTGGTGTCTGCCAGATTTCTCCACTGTAATGTACTATTTTTCTCTTTGCAATTAACAAATATTTTAGGAAAGATACTTTGAGGCTACGCAAATATATTGTTTCTCCTTAATCTTTGGCTCACCAAATTTAACATTCATTGGGGCTCTTGCCTGCAGCAATTATTACTGTGGTGTGCTATGTTGCCTTTTAGGACTTAGCCTTTGAAGTTACAGTGTCAATTCAGTCATAGTCACAGCTCCACTTAGATTTGGCGGGGAGGGGGTCGTAATGCCACAGACTTTGAGATAGGATATATGGATGTATTGGGTTGACCATCTTTGAACATACAATCTGCTATAATAACTTTACACATTCTTTTTCTACGCATTTTCAGTTTCTTTTTTCATGAAAACACCATGTTATTGTATTGTCTTATGACCTGTGTTTCTCAGAATGAGGATATTTCCATGTCAGTGGCTAGAGACTGCTATCATGATTTTTAATATTGTTGGTTATCTAGGCGACTTTGATATTCTTCGGGTTTTTTGAGAGTGTTCCCAAAACCTGGAGGGAGGATACATACAGAATTCTTCATAGATCATGAGCCTCATTTTTGACTTAGTGGCAGAAATTCTTGCATTAAGTCTTAGAAGTCATTGTTTTCTCAAAAAGGAAAAGAGTCATACATTTGTGAGTGAGGGGTTAATTTCCTTTTCCAAACCTGAGTTTCTTCTCTTTTCTCTCCAGTCTCTTTGTTTCTTATTGTTGCACATCCAGACTCACTGCCAGAGCGGAGCCTAGAGCCCTGTCTTTCCACTGAGCTCTTGTGATTGGTGTAATTCACACGATACTAGAAGCAGCCTTTCCCTTTATCACTAGCTCTTTTCCTTTCTATATAGATGACTCAGAAGCCTGTGTGAAGTTAATTTGTGATTCTCCTGTTCCCTCTTGTCACCTCCAGAAGAATAAACTAACAAACAAACATGCAAAAAAACTGTTAACAAGAAAACTTCCATTTTCCTCCTGATATGGTAAGAAAAACTAACATTACTGCAGGGTGCAATGTAATTTTAAACTTTTTCCCCCTATATCTTTAAGCATTCATTTACAAAATAAAACAAAAAGGCATTATACAGCACTATTGTTTAGACAATTTCTGCATCTCATCATCTTCAGTGAAGAGGGTTGTAGAGACCACACACTCTGCTTGCCCCAGCTACTCCTGGGGTAAGACACTCTTTAGGATTTCTGTTAGATTCCCCCGAGGGTTTGCCAGCCCGCAGCTCCAGCTACTTGATTGATCTATCATTTCATATCCAGCCAACTTTTTGCACTATGTCATTTAACTTTTTCCCTGTTTAAAAACAAACAAACAAACAAAAATCTCACAACTTAATGGCTTAAAATAATAAACATTTATCTGGCTCATGATTTTGTGATTTTGAGGGTCAGACATTTGTGCTGACTCATCTGAGTGGTTAGGTTGATCAGGCCAGAATTGGCTGACCTTGGCTGGACTCCCAAGGTGTGTGTGATCAGCTGTGGGGTTGGCAGGGGCTGGTTAGTGGAAGATGGTTCAATTGAGTTTGCACATCTCTATGCCACATGCCCTCTTGTCCTCCAGCAGGCTAGCCTGGGCTTGTTCACATGGTGGAGGTATAGTGATTCTAAGAGAGTAAAGGAAACTGAACAATTCTTCTTAAGGTCTAGGCTGGGAACTTGTACAGAGTTGTTCTGCTACATTGGCCAAAGTCAGTTGCAAGACCATCCTAGAGTTAAGGGTGAAAAAATAGACTGCACGACTTTGGAAGATCTTAAAAGAATTGTGGCTACTTTTGTATTTGCCACATGGACTGGCCTTGCTCTTCCTTAGTGAAATGAGCTCAAATTTTAAAAGTCTGGGATAGCATGTATTAGTCCTTCTGTTCAAATCTTTATCAACTGAGAGCCTCATAGCTAGAAATGGGAACACAACCTTCCTTATGTCTGTGCACCTAACTTACAGCTCACTTTCCTTAAAAGCTGATGGCTGTCCTAGGTAACTGAAAACTGAAGTCTTATCTTGTTTCTGAAAGTTCAACCTGGACTAGCATTTTCCCTTGCCTCTACCAGCAGATCTCTTCAGACCACTGTATCCTGTGACTCAAGACACATGTTGTCCTGCTTAGCTCACTTAGAAACTCAACCCAGTCTTTGTCCCTTGCCCAATCTCTGGTTCCCTGAAATGTCAAAATCCAGAAATCAGGCTTTTCTAGCCTATCTTGCTGCATTTTCTTTTCATCTAAAATTTCTTCATTCAATAAAATTGAGATTCCACAATCACATTAGTTCTGGAGAAAATAAGGTTAAAAGTCTCTGTTTTTAGTAAGAACTAGGTGACAATATTTGTTTAGCTATCTATCTTTCTATCATCTATCTTTACATATACAAAAAGATGTTTGCACACATCTCAAGAAACTTTATAAAAATAAAATACTTATGAACACCTAGGAAATAGGACTGCCCATGGCCAATTGCCTAATTTGAAAAATTGGCCCATTGTTCACCTTATCTGATAGCAAAATCCTTCAACTGATTTCCAAAGAGAGTAGGAATATATGTCACTTTTCTGAGAATATTGATTCCCAAATCTACATCTTTATCTCTGACCTTCTTCCAACATGCCTGAACTCTTGGTGAGCATCTCTATCTGGATGACCTCTAGCATCTAGAACTCCCCAGGTCCAAAACTGAACTCATCATCTTCATTCCTAAATACACTCCTTATCCCTTATCCCAATTTTATTTAACAGCTTCAATATCTACCTAGTAATCTGAAATAGTAGACTCTTGCTTGGCTTCTTTTTCCCCCAAGACACTCAGACATATCAACAGTGGAAATAAGATGATTCTGCATCCTAACCCCTGGCATTCATCAGTGCAGGCTTCATTACCTCTTCTGTGTGGTACAGGAGTTGCCTAATGTCTGCCTACAAGTCTCTTCTCCTTACAAAAAGAAGCAGAGGTTTTGGAGACATAGAAACTTGGGTCTATGTTGTAGTCTCTTCCCATTCTTACTATTTAGGGGACTTTCTCAGTTTCCCTGAGTCAATTTTTTTCCTCAACAAAATGAGCATAACCAAACAATATAGTAGATGCTCCATGAGTCTATGACATTCTGTACCCTATGGTGTGTCTGTTCTTCAGAAACTATAGCTCTTAACCTATCACTCCTATGTCTTTCTGTCCTGGTCTTCAAGTCTAATATCCTTTCCTACCAAGCCTCTCAATGAACCCTTGTTATTAATGAGTCTCCAGAACACCCCCCCCACCACCATCCATTCATATTTCCCTGATCTTGCTCTTAAATTTACACCATCTTATGCTATGACCTGACCTGGAATTCTCTGATTCTCTGCAGCAGGATGGTTAGGAACTCTGGCTCCAGAGTCAGACTACAAGGCTTAAAATCCAAGTTCTGCCACTTGGACAAGTTGCTTAACCCCTACCCCCGTGCCTTTTGTAAAATGGGAATAAAAATAGTACCTACATCATAAAATGACTATGAAGGTTAAAGGAATCATTAAGCACTTAGAATAGCACCTGACAACAAAGTAATCAATAAATATCAGCTATTATTACAGAGTACCAACTCATAAACAAAGAACAGCTCAACCGTATCATTCAGGAAACCTTTTCTAGTGCCCTCAGCTGGATATGAACCACCTCCCTTCTTCCGAACTCATCCTTCTCCTCTATGCAGCTCTTGTCATTTAGTTTATTATAATTATAATATTATAATTAAAATGCATAAATTACTTTACTGGATCATATACTTTTTAAGAAGAGAGATACCTCTTTCATCTTTCATTCAATATACAACTAAACACCTAGTAAGAGTTCAACAAATACATAAAAAATTAATTTGTTTTAACCCCTTCCCAATAAGAGCACACTAAAAGATAGAACACATTTAATTCATGTCATTTAAAATGTTTTTTACTGATCTTCATAAATGTTGTAGAAAACCTTAACTTCATATTATTTCCAGGAATACAATATACAGTATAAGGACACTGTAGAAGTTAAACACTTTCAATCTAATTGACCCATCTCTATTAGAGTTCAGAATTAATTTTACTGTTGAGTGTCATTTATAGCACATGAAAAATTAACTACAGCAAATAAGAATGTAAGGCATAAAGACTGGAATTGCTAATTCTATGTCATGTATAAGAAATGTATGGTAGCACTAAGGAGCCCAAACTCTCACACATCAAAAAAATTATTATGTTCATCCAAATATATATCTCTCCCAAGTCCCTTATCTTCTCTCAGATTTAAAAATTCATCACTCTGTTAGAATGGTAACTTGGAAGGAATTGCGTGGAACAGTTTCTGCTCTGTAATTGAAGAGATGGCCCTAATTTATTCATGCAAAAACTAAGAACTCTAAGTAAAAGTCACTGCCAATTTCAGAGATGAGACCCACCAGTAACTCAAAGCAAAAACTAGGATAATGTTTTTAGAACAAAAATGAAGTTGGTGATACCATTTTATTCTCTTCCCCACATTCCCCATTCCCCTTTCAAACCTGAACAGCTTTCATGTTCCATACAAAAGCCTTCTTTTTCATAATGAATTGATCTCTTGGTAAAAGCCCTGAACCCTGGAGTAAAAACACCCATGTTCAGTGACAGACTGTGTGGGTACAGTGAGGATGCTTTTTGTTTTAAGGAACAGAAACTCTATCACACTGGTTTAAATGACGAATACAAATACATTTATTGTCTTGCACAAGAAGAATTGCAGAGGTAGGCGATTCCTGGGTAGGGTCAACAGCTTAGTGACATCATCACAGCCCGGATTTCTCCTGTTTGTTGTCCATCAGTCTTGCCCTTTCCATGGTCACACAATATCTGCTGATGTTCCATCTGTCATGTGCTGATAAGCAACATTATGCTAAACCATGAGGCTGCCTCTCATCATTTAAGATAAAAAGAAAATGTGTCTCTTTTTCCCAGAGCGCCCCAGCAGACCTCTCCTCACATTTCATTTAAATTACATTTCCTGCTGATCATTTGTAGTCAAACAGTATTCCTACACTCTGCTACTAACCAGCTATATTACTTACAGCAGGGCTTCGAAGACAACTAAGATTTAGATATAGTCCTTAAGGTTCTTAAGTGACTGGAAAACAGACATCACTGGATTTCAGGCAGAGAAGATATAATATCCAGAGCTGCTGGAATGCAACCTCATGGACTATAAGACTAAAACTCACGTGAGAGCAGCGTCAGGAATTGGATAGAGAGATGTTAGGTGCTGAGGATATAATTTGAGTCTTAGATCAATCCCTTCTTAAAGCTTCTGGACTTTTCGGTAGTTGGGCCAGTAAAATGACTTCTAATTTAAGGGTTCACATTGATACAATGAACAAATGCATGAATCTGGGGAAAAACTGAGTGTTCAGGAACAAATGGGTAAAAGAAGCGAAAATTCTCTTGGAAGAAAAAAAAAAGTAAAACACTCTGCAACAGAAAGCATATGTAGTGTCTGTCAGCAATGAGCACATTCAGGGATTGACATTTTCCTCCATAGTCAGCGCACATCATATATTTATTTCCATGGAAATTGATTTAAAAGGAAACAGAAAGTGGGGCCAAGCTGATGAAATGTCATATGCCCTGACTGCTTGATTTCCTGTACTCCCCTAAAGGTGCTTCCTCCACTGTGTTACATGTGAAATAATTGACACAGATGGTTTTCATTAAACACAACATTTCCAACATGCATAGCTTAGGTTGTACCAGAGAGCTAGCTATAAACCAGGGTAAAGATAAGATGTGATGATTCTGATGATGATGATTTTGATGATGATAGTGATGATGATGGTAATTAAGATGTCAGCAATGGTAACATCTTCAGTTTGTTGAGTGTTTTCCATATTCCAGGTTCTGTGCTAAGGATATCATATACATAATTTCTTTATACCATCAAATCCACCCTGTTAAGGGTTGCTAAATTTCTGAAACCTTAAGGTACTTGCTCATGGGACTATAGCTTATAGGTTACAGAGCCAAACCAAACAAAAATCTTTCTGACTCCAATCTATGGCTTCTTATCTAATATGCTGTAACTACTCTAGGTCTTATCTTGTGGGTAATCTGTGAGATCATAGTGTGCTGAGCCCTTGGTAAGTACATATAAATACATGGTGATTATGACAATGGAAAGCTATTTACTGTCCTCTTATTGACAGGGAGATTAACACATGGTTACTTGCAGAGAGTCTAAATTGGCCGGCTGGAATACCCAGCTCAGTCTAGATCAGGGTTTTCCAACCTCAACACTAAGCACTATAGAAATTTGGGGCCAGATAATTTTGTGTTGTGGGGGATTGTCCTGTGCGTTGTAAAATGTTTAGCAGTATCCTTGACCTTTATGTGTGCCAGTAACAATAACCCCCTAGCCCAGGTAGGACAACCAAAAATGTCTCCAGATATTGTCAAATGTCCCCTGGAGGACAAAATCATAGTTTGAGAATCACTGGTCTAGATACTTGCAAAATAAGTCACTGATAAGACAGAGAGATCAAACTTTGCTCTTTGTGGTTGGAATTACCAAATGTCACTTTTCTATTGATTAAAAGACACATAAGTCCTATTGATTGAAAGGGAAAGACAAAGGCTAGGCAGCATAAGCTTCTCTGGGAACTGGACTAAGTCAGCATAAGAATTTTGCCATTCTAGATTGGACTTGTGAATAAATATCTTCTTCTCAAGGGAAGTTTGGAGCCAGACCATAATTAAGAGCCAGTAGATGAAGTTAGGATTAAGGGCTGGAAGACCACTGCCCTGGCTCCCAGCTCTCATCACTGCATTATCCTAGGGAACTGTATACTAGAGAGAAAGCCAGTGCTGCTTCAAGAAGGAAAAAAATTAGCATTTGTGGAAAACAAGTGATGGTCTAGGCATGTTAATAAGTTGTCTTATTAATACACTTCAAACTGGAGAGCATACAGTAAATTCTTGAGGAGATGTTATTGGTCCTATTTGAGCAAATAAAGAAATTGAGCTATAGTGAAGTTAATAGGTTCCCCCAAATTGCCAAACCAGTAAATAGAGGAACAGAGATTAGAATTCTCCAGTGTCTGAATTCAGACCCATTATATCACACCCTTCAAAATACATGAGAGCAAAGGTGCTGGGACAGAGTGCTCCAATGGCTAGCAATTGAAATATTTTCATTGACAGATAAGACATTTCCTTTTAAAAATATATAGAGAGGTATAGGAACAAGATGGTGGCATAAGACACTCCAGGGTACCTGTGGTAGTTTGGAACTATATGTTTTCCAGAAAATCATGTTCTTAAAGGTAATCCACTCCTGTGAGTGTAAACCTATTGTAAATAGGTTTTTTCATGAGGTTACTTCAGTTAAGTCATAGCCCAGAGTAGGTCTTAATCATCTTACTGTCATCCTTTAAAAATGGAATGAAGACAGGCAGAGAAAGCCATGGAAGCAAGAATATGAAAGCAATGAAACTTGGAAGAGAAGAGAGAGACCAGGAGACACTGCCATGCAACTTTCCATATGAAAGAGGAGTCCAGGACTGACAGCAGCTGGTCTTCAGGGAGAAAGCATCACCTGATGATTCCTTGATTTGGACATTTTTCTCAGGCTCAAAGCTATGAGCTTGCAAGTTAACAAATTCCCCTTGTTAAAGCCAACCCTTTTATAGTATCTGCTTTCTGGAGTCTAGCAAACTAAAACAGTGTTGTTCCCCAGAGAATCTCTGAACAACAGCAAAACTGGCAGAGCCATCTTCCTTAAAACTCTGGAAAACAGTTAAAGGTTTGCTGTAATTGGGCAAGTGCTGAATTTTTTAAAAATTACAGCATTAAAAATAACAGGAGATTTCTAGGAAGATGGCAGTTTAAAGAGACACAAGACTCACTCCTATCACAGAAAAATAGCTAGAGGACAGGTAGAAATGGCCTGAAGAAAAAATGTTCTAGGGCTTAGAACACCAGGGGAAGGCTGGACACCACACAGAAAAGCGAGGGACAAAGGAAAAGAATCTCAAAGGAAAAACTG
Source organism: Tolypeutes matacus (assembly GCA_026826555.1). Classification (NCBI taxonomy): domain Eukaryota; kingdom Metazoa; phylum Chordata; class Mammalia; order Cingulata; family Chlamyphoridae; genus Tolypeutes; species Tolypeutes matacus. The sequence goes on from JAKSZT010053836.1 coordinate 1,870,264, forward strand.
TGAATAAAAGCTGCAACTGCTGCTGCTGACACCCATTTCCCCACTCTTGGAGCAGATAGCTTTGAATTCTCCAGCCTCTGGCTGATGGCTACAGACAGAGGGGGCCACAGGGGTCCACCTCCCCAGGAAAGTGGAGAGAGAGGATTCTGCCAAAGGCTTATTTAGCTGTTGGCCAAGAAATTTGTTTGGCTATGTCCAGCAAACCCTTCCTAGCCAGGTGGGGCCATACCATTGTTTGCCCTGGAAACCAGCAAGGGACAAAGACATCAAACCTTCTCGATCACCCTCCCTACTCACCAAGACTGGTTGTTGAGGTCACAGAGGAAAGTGGAATTATTTCCTTCCTGGGAAAAGGGGGGGGGGGGTGGCTGTCAGCAAAGGTTGGAGAACAGCCTCAGAAAGATTCATTTGTGAGGTTCTGAATAGCCTTGAGGCCAGATCCTCTGTCACATTGCTGTGGTCAGTGTTGCAGCAAACACACTCTGACCCGGATTTGAACTGAGAGGGCAGCTGAAGAGAGCCATCTGCTGGTGAACCAAGGAAGTGCATGTGAGGAAATTAAAAGATAAAAGTAACAGAGGCTTTTCCTGGCCTTTGGCTTCTCTCCCCAAGGGCCTTCGAGGCAGATCTGCAACCCATTACTGGGGTCATGGCCCAGGTTTTAACATATAAACAGGGACAATCCTAAAGACCTAGAACAGTTTGAACCAATAATCAAAGAATGGCAATAACACCCAGCCTCCCACCATTAAATTCTAGGCAAAAGAGAGAAATTGAGCAACAGCGTGAACTCGCCATCATAATCAGAGACGTACACATCAATAAAAAATTACAAGCCATACTGAGAACATGGAAGAAATGGCCCAAGAAAAGGAACATATTAACACCTCAGATGAGACACAGGATTGGAGACAACTAATGAATGAGGTTCATAGAAATCTCCTAAATCAAATCAATGAGTTGAAAGACAATATGAATAAAGATATAAAGGATATCAAGAAGACACTGGGGGGATTGTGGGAAGATGATATCGGATTAGGTAGATATTGCTCTGAACTCTCACAAAAACAATGAAGAAAGGAGCAAAAAGCTGCCTGAGGGGCTTGCTTTGGGGATCAACAGACCAGGACAGTGCTTCTCAATTCCCAGAAGAGTGAGGGACAGACAGATGAAGAAGCCAAAACAACAGTGAGTTACTAAACCTCCCGACTGCCAGGAAGGTCTCCCCTTCCCCACCCCCAAGATATGCAGGAGGTGTAAACCCCTGGCTCATTTCAGGTAACTGAAAGGGGAGCAGATATCTTCCTCCCTGTCAGCTGTTACAAGAGAAAAGGGAGGGGGAGTCAGGGGGCTTTTCTTCAGTGAATTCTGCCAGTGGAACCCACTTTGAATCTTGGCTCTGGCCAGACTAAAACAAAGGAAAACCAAGACAGATACACCTCTGTGGAAGGGTGCACAAACAAGTGCCATCTGCTGGACAAACTGGGAATTATATGGACAAAAACTGCTTTTAGAGCTCTCTTTACTCCACCCCTGGGAGAAAATCTGTGCCCTATTAGTGAGTCCCTGGCATGACTTTGATAACTCAAGCTGGGAAATTTTAAAGACTTAGAATAAGTTGAACCAAATATCAAAGAAGAGCTGTGAAAAAATAATAACAATAGGTAAGAGAGAGAAATTGGCCATCAGAGTAAATTCACCAACATATCAGATGCCTAGACATCAGCAAAAAGTTACAAGTCATACTAGGAAACAGGAAGAGATGGCTCAGCCAAAGGAACAAACCAAATATCTTGAAGAAAATAAAGATTTAAGACAATTAATCAATGATAATCACACAATTCTCATAAATCACTTCAAAGAATTTAAAGGAAATATGACTAAAGAAATAAAGGATTAAGAAGACACTGGGTGAGCATAAAGAACATTTTGAAAGTCTGCAAAGAAAATTAACAGATATTATGGGAATGAAAGAGGCAATAGATGAGATTAGAACTAGAGCAGATTTGAATGTCTTGAAGACAGAATTAGTGATTTCATAGACAGAACATCTGAACTGGAAAAGACAAGGGAACAGAAAGAGAAGAGAATGGAAAAAATGGAACAGGGTATCAGGGAATTGAATGACAATGTGAAATGCAAAAACATAAGTATTATTGGTGTTCCAAAAGGAAAAGAAAATGGAAAAGGAGCAGAAAGAATATTTGAGTAAATAATAACCCAAAACTTCCCTACCCTTATGAAAGAGATAAATATCAATATCCAAGAAATACAATGTACACCAAACAGAATAAAAACAAATAGATCTACTCTGAGACACTCACTATTCAGAATGACAAATATCAGAGATAAAGAGAAGATTTTGAAAGCACCAAGAGAAAAGCAAAGCATCATATAAAAGGGAAATTCTATAAGATTAAGTGCAAACCTCTCATCAGAAACCATGGAGGAAAGAAAAAAGTGGTATGATGTATTAAGGAAATGTAGATCTGAGGAAGGAATGCTAAGGGGTGTGGAGTCTTTCTTTTTGGAGTAATGAAATTGTCCTAAATTTTTTTAAGAGATGATGAATGTACAACATTGTGATTATACTAAAAGCCATTGATTAAACCCTTTGATTGAATAGCCAGAAACACAAGCTATGTACAGTGGGTGGAGCATAAAGTGATTGAGAGGTGAGGAATTTTCTTGTTTGCTTGTCTGTTTTCTGTTGAGTATGATTATTGAAATAATGAAAATGCTCTAAGAATGGTTGAAGTGATGAACACACAACTATGTGATTATACCAAATACCATTGATTGTACACTTTGGATGAATTGCATGCTTAATTAATATGTATCAATAAAATTGATTTTTTAAAAAAAAGAAGACAACACTGGAACACAATGAAGAATTTGAAAACCTGAATAGAAAAATAACAGAGCTTATGGGAATGAAAGACACAACAGGTGAGATCAAAAACACATTAGAGGGGAGCCAACGTGGCTTAATGGTTGAGTGCTGGCTTCCTACATACAGGGTCTGAGGTTCAATCCCCGGCCCTGGTACCTCAAAACAACAAAAACAACAACAATGACGACGACAACAATGAAATACATTAGAAGCATACAACAGCAGACTCAAAATTATAGAAGAAAGAATAAGTGATGCAGAAGATGAACAGCTGAAATTGAAGAGAAAAGAACAGAGAGAGAAAACAATGGAAAAAATTGATCAGGGGCTTAGGGAGTTGAATGAGAACAAGAAATGCAACAACATATTTGTCATGGGAGTTCCAGAAGGAGAAGAGAAGTGAAAAGGGGTAGAAAGAGTATGTGCATAAATATTGGGTGAAAATTTCCCAACCCTCACAAAAGAAACAAACTTACATGCCCAAGAAGCACAGCATACCCAAATCAGAATAAATCTGAATAGACCTACTCTAAGACACATACTACTCAGAATGTCAAATGCCAAAGATAAAGAGAAAATTCTGAGAGCACCAAAGGAAAAGCAAACCATCACACACAGGGACACCTAGTAAGACTTAGTGTGGATTTCTCATCAGAAACCATGGAGGCGAGAAGACAGTGGTAAGATACAATTACGATACTGAAAGAGAAAAAATGCCAGCTGATAATTCTTTACCCAGCAAAATTGTCCTTCAAATATGAAGGTGAGCATAAAACATTCACAACTAAACAGAAACTAAGAAAGTTTGTAAAAAGGAATCCACCTTTGCAAGAAGCATTAAAGGGAGCCTTATAGCCCAAAAGAAAAATACAGGAGAGAGAAGTTTGAGAAGTATAGAAGGCAAGACTAGTACAAAGGATAACCAAAAGAGTAAAAATGACAAGAGAGACTCCTGATGCCCTTCCTGGCCCCTACCCAAACCCCTTGCCAGTGTGGTGTGGAACCAGATTGTGCTTCAATTCCCCTGTTCTGGAAGGAGTACAGTGCTAGTATGTTGACGTCAACTTATTGGGTGGTAGCCTGAAAGACTGAAATAGGAAACTCATCTTCTAGACTTACCAGAACTTGCCCTGCGGGCAGAAGCAGCTTGCAGGCAGGTAAAATAATGTAAGAAACAAACAAGTCAAAACATTGGGAGATGTTCCCATTACTAAATGTTTAGTAGGATATGACATATGGGATGCACATTCCATTCTCTGCTCAGTCTAATATTTACTGAGCACCTATTATGTGATGGGAAATGTGCTAGGAACATTCAGAGTGGTATCTCCTTAAGTCTTCCTGACAACTCTGTGAAACAGGTCTAGTTACACACTTTACACAAAGCATTTCTGGTTCAGAGAACTTAGCTGATTGTCCAAAGATTGAGCTTGGTTTGAGGTTTCAAACCAGCCTCCTCAATCCTCCCCAGCCACACCCTAACCAAAATTAACTATCCCTACTTGGTAGTTAGGAGAAGGGATGTCCACAAAGTGGACACACAAAATAATAGCTATTTTGAAAAAAGTTAAGCAAATCACTCCAAGTGCCATGAAACATCATGTACTGGAAAAAACCTGGAAAAGCTCATGAAAATAATAATCTCTTTTTGTGACATTACTGTTAGCCAGGGACAAGCTAAATGTTTTTTTACAAATTAGCATGTCAGTTAATCCATACAATGGCCTTAAGAAGAAAGTACTATTATTATCATCCTCAGTTTCAGATGAGAAAAGTGAAGTTAATATTATCTCAAATGGAAATAACATAATAACTGTGTGGCAATTGACATTATTTATGAATTCCAAAAAGAGATAAAAATTATGTTTGTAAATGGTCTGTTCCTTTGGAATGATACCCTTTGACTGATTTAAATTCAAAGGTTTTAAGTTCACTTAATTAAATCAATTCAGGGTCTTTGATTTGACCATGTCAGTAAGGCATGGCTCAAGGTTGAGTCCCTGCCCTTTTGGGCTATATAAATGGGACAGTCAATGAAGAATGCACAAGAAGAAAGAGAGCTCCACAGACACAGAAGAGGAGAGAACTTGGTCATTTCAGTCCTGTCATATGACAGAAAGAAGGCTCAGACAGCTAAAGCCCCGGGGACAGCCAAGCTATTAGCCTGGTAGTTTGAAGCTGAAGCGACGAGAGTCCTAAGCAACTATGAAGGCCCAGAAAGAAACAGCTCTTGAGCCTACAGCTGAGATTGGAAGAAGCTGGGCCCACGGAGCCTTAAGAAGAAGAGGAAGGCTGAACCCTTGTAGAGACTGGCAACCATCTTGCTTCAACATGTGGCAACAGACTTTGGTGAGAAATACCTCTTATGGTACCTTGAGTTGGACTCTTTAAGGTCTTGTAACTATGAACTTTTACCCCAAATAAATAGACTTTATAAAAGCCAACCAATTTCTGGTACTTTGCTTCAGCACTGCTTTTGGCTGACTAATACAGAATTTGGTACCAGGAGAGTGGGGTGGAGCCTTTGCAATTACCAAAATGCTGAAACGGTTTTATAATTGGATAAGGGGTGTTTTTTGGAGAAACTGTCAAATACTTAAAGGAAAAGGCCTAGACTGCTTTGAGAGACTGTTGGTAGGAATATGGAGCCTAAAGTTATTTCTGGTAAGGCTTTGAAGAAGGAAATGATGAAACTATTGCTGGAAACTGGAGAAAAAGCGATTCATGTTTTAAAGTCACAGAGAACTTAGCAAGATTGACTCCTGATGTATGGAAGGCAGAATTTTAAAATGGCAAGGTTGGACATTTAGCTGAAGAGCTTTCCAAAGTAAACTTGGAGAATGCGGCTTGGCTTCTCCTTGCAGCTTATAGTAAAATGTTAGAAGAGAGAGATAAGCTGAGATACACCTTTAAAGAGATGATGATTACATGACATTAAGTGCTATGGAAACCTAAGAGTTATTATTTCTCCTTGTTTCATTTCCCTAAAGAGAGATTATGTAAAAAAAAAAATTAATAGACTTTATTTATTTATTTTTTTTTTAAACTTAGATTATATGAATGTTACATAAAAAATATAGGGGATTCCCATATGCCCCGCTCCCAAGCCCTCCCACATTTTCCCACATCAGCAGCATCCTTCATTAGTGTGGTACATTTCTCACAATTGATGAACACATCTTGGGGCATTGCCATTAAGTGATGATTATAGTTTACATTGTAGTTTACAATCTCTCCCGCACATTTTTGCAAGTTATTACACGATATACAATGGCCTGTATCTGTCATTGAAATGTCATTCAGGATAATTCCCAAGTCCAAAAAAATGCCCCCAAATTACACCTATTTTTCTCTGTCCCTCCCCTGAGAACCTCTAGTAGCCATTGCCACCACATCCATGATAAAAGTTCTTCCATTGCTAGGATCACAAGTCTACAATAGAACAACTATAAGTCGACTCTAGTCCATAGTCCATTCCCCAATCCTGAAGATTCTGTGATGGTGATGCCCATTCCACCTCTAATTGAGTGGGGGCTTAGGTCGCATGGGGCAGATGGATGGGATTTTCTTGCTTGCAGTTGCAGACTCTCTCTGCTCGTTGAGGTAGTCATTCATCTTCTCCTTGTTAGTTGTCCTGGGTGAGTTCCATGAACTGGAGAGTAGGTGTTGCAAGTCCATTGAGATTCAGGGCCCAACTGGCACATGGAAAACCCAAAGATTTAAGTCTCTTGGACATACAACTATCAACTCTAGTACTAGCTATACATTCAAATAGAGGGGCAGTAGAGTCATGTGTAGAGAAAACAAAACTGAGTACAACTCTATCACACTGTTGTGAAAATTCCAAAGTAGGGCCCACTGGCAGGGCACCAGACTCCTGAGCTGTCTGCCCTGCCTATATTGTCTGGATATCTCCAGAGCCCTCAGAAGCCCTGCTATTTGAGGTAATATTTACTTTGGCAGTCTAAGAGCTCCTGCAGAGATGTGCTTAAGTGTAAACTCTGAAATGACCTCCCGACTCACTTTGAAGTCTCTTAGCCATATAAACTCTTCACACTTTCCCCCTTTGAGTCAAGGTCTTTTTCCAGTTGCATTGCTAGTTGGTGCTTGGTAGTAATCCTTCAGTGCCAGAGAGGCTCATCCCCAGAAGTCATGTCCTATGTTAGGGTGAAGGTAATGCATTTATACACTGAGTTTTGGCTTAGAAAGAGGCCACATTTGAGCAGCAAGGAGGCTCTCAGGAGGTATCACTTAGGCACCCTATAATACTATGCTAAATTTCAATTTCAGAAGTAAATTTCAAAAGTACAGTCACCATAAGCAAGGGCCAGTCAATGGTCCATCCTCCTTCACTAGTCTCTGCCTCTGTACTTAGGATTCTTGCTGTCCCATTAGAGAATATGGGAGCTCCCCAGGATGGGAATTTGATATTTCTTTGGCTATTATGTGGATCTCCACTGTGACAATGCCACAGGAATACTTGAGCACATTCATATGCTTTATAGGTATGCCCCAGGTTAACCTCCTCCCATACATCCCCCTGTCTGACACCCCGTACCAATAATCCTCCCATCACAGTTGTAACCCTTCTGTGATCCAAAACTTCTTTAAAATTGAAGCCAGCAAAATAACTGAATACAATTAATAGGAAAATGATTTAACAATATTGGTTTTTAAAATAACGAAAAAAATACAAAAATTTTTTTGAAGTTTGAAATAATGAAAAAAAAAACAAAAAAAGAAAAAATTAGAAAATTTTTAACATTATGTCTTTCATCACTGTAAGATCTGTTTTCTTTCATGTACAGTGACATTTGTTTCCATTTATTTTCTCAGAGTCTATTTTTTTTCATTTTGTTCAAAGAAGCTTAGGTTACAGAAAAGTCACATACAGAATACAGGTGTTTCCCATATACCCAATGTCCTCTACCTTTTCCCCTTTCCCCTATTAATAACATTTTACTTCTTTTTTTTTTTAACTTTATTTTGTACATTTAAAATTGAAAATATAAACAATTAAAAACTACATGTGGGTGGTACATTTGTTATAATTGATGAGAAAACATAGAAATATTGCTACTAACCATGGTCAATGATTTATGCTGTGGTTTACATTTTGGACCATATACTTTTATAGATTTTGATGAAGTTTGAAATAATCTGTATCTATCCTTACAAGATCATATAGAATAATTTTGTCACCCCAGAAATGTCCCATGTTCCATCTATTCTATTCCTCCCTCCCTCTTCCCTCAAGACCACGGTAACCACCAAGATTAACTCTTTGAAGACCAAATTCATAGTTACTTGCAACAACATTGAGGGTTTGACATACCGGCCTGTCCTCCCATAGTAGGCACTGCCTATGCTCTCAAGACACTCCTGCCCCTCTATTTGGGATCATAGCAGGACTCCCCAGGATGGGAGTCCAACACCTTCCTGTTCATTATGTGAGTCCCCACCCCCGATACAACACACTATGACAAGATGAATGCTACACACTCCCTAGAAGCCTGCCCCACGTACGACGTGTCCGGCATGCCCCCCACATCCAACACCTTCATCCAGTAACCCTCCCCTGATATATTTGCCAAAAGAACATTGCCAATGTTGTAGTTTCAACCACATACCCACAATCCCCAGAGTCCATATGCTCCCTCCCCCAACTCTCCCCCCAATTCCATGGACAGTCTAAACAAGCCCCCTACCCTACCCCCCTTACAGACCAGCACTTCCTAGCCCAATAGCATCACTGTACTACCATTATGCCCATGCACCGCACAACTACACCCTTCCACCTTATAATAGATTTTGCCCATTTGGGCATTGACTCACAACCTTCTTCTCCCTTTCTGTCTCCTGTAAACCTATCTTCCAGATTCTAGCTTGGTGAGCCTGTTCGATTTGCTTCACTCATATCAGTGAGGTCATGTAATATTTGTCCTTCAGTGCCTGGCTGCTTCGTTCAACATAAGGTCTTCAAGATTCATCCATGTTATCCTGTGTGTTAATACTGCATTCCTTCTTAGAGCTGAGTAATATTCCATTGTATGTATGTACCACAATTTGTTTATCCATTCATCTATTGATAGACATTTGGGTTAGTTACAACTTTTGGCAATAGTGAATAATGCCGCTATGAACATTGGTGTACATATTGGTGTTCATGTCCCTGTTTCAGTTCTTCAGGACATATACTCAGCCATGGGACTGCTGGATCATATGGCAGTTCTATAGTTAGCTTCCTGAAGAACTGCCAAACTGTCCTCTGTAATGGCTGCATCATTCTACATTCCCACTAGCAGTGGATAAGGATTCCTATTCCTCCACATCCTCTTCAACACTGGTAGTCCTCTGGTTTTTTAATAGCCACCAGTCTAATGGGTGTAAGATAATATCTCACCGTAGTTTTGATTTGCATTTCCCTAAAAGCTAGTGCTGTTGAGCATCTTTTCATGTGCTTTTTAGCCACTTGTATTTCTTCTTTGGAGAAGTGTCTATTCAAATCGTTCGTTTTTTAAATGGATTGTTTGTCTTTTTATTTTCAAGGTGCAGGATTTCTTTATATATGCTGGATATTAGGCCCCTATCAGATATATAGTTACCAAATATTTTCTCCCATTGAGTAGTCTGCCTTTTCACTTTCTTGACAAACTCCTTTGAGGTGAAAAAGTTTTAGTTTTGAGAAGGTCCAATTTCTCTAATTTTTTTTCACTGCTCATGCTTTGGGTGTAAAATTCATGAGAACATTTCCTAATACAAGATCCTGTGGATGCTTCCCTACATTATCTTCTAGGAGCATTATGGTCTTGGCTCTTATATTTATATCTTTGACCTTTATTGAGTCAATTTTTGTATAAGGTGTGAGGTGGTATCCCTCTCTCATTCTTTGGATATGGATATCCAGTTCTCCAAAGACCATTTGTTGAAGAGGCCATTCTCTCACACTTGAGAGAGCTAGGTAGTCTTGTTGAATATCAGGTGACTGTATATGTGGGGATCTATATCAGAACTCTCAATTTGTTTCCATTGTTCAGTATGTCTTTCCTTGTGTCAATACCATGCAGTTTTGACCACTATAGCCTTGTAGTATGTTTTAAAGTCAGATAGTGTGATTCCTCCGATTTCATTTTTCTTTATCAATATGTCTTTGGATATTCAGGGCCTCTTGCCCTTTGAAATAAATTTCAAAGTTAGCTTTTCCAATTCAGTAAGAAATGCTGTGGTGATTTTTATTGGGATTTCATTAAATGTGTAAATCAGTTTGGGTAAGATAGACATCTTAAGGATGTTTAGTCTTCCTATCCATGAACAGGGAATATTCTTCCATTTATTTAAGTCTTCTTTGATTTATTTTAACAATTTTGTGTAGTTCTTCATGTATAAGTCATTTACATCTTTAGTTAAATTTATTCCTAGGTAACTTCTAGTTGCTATTTTCAATGGGATTTTTTTTCTTGATTTCTTCCTCAGATTGCTCATTATTGGTGTAGAAATGCCACTGATTTTTGCACATTGATCTTATACCCTGCCACTTTACTGAACTCATTTAGAAGCTCTAGAAGCTTTGTTGTAGATTTCTCAGGGCTTTCTATGTATAGGATCATGTCATCTGCAAATAGTGAAATTTTTACTTCTTCTTTTCCAATTTGGATGTTTTTTATATCTTTTTCTTGCCTAAGTGCTGGAGCAAGTACTTCTAACACAATGTTAAATAGCAGTGAAAATGGGCATCCTTGTCTTGTTCCCAATCTTAGAGGGAAAGCTTTAAGATTTCACTTTTGAATATGATGTTATCTGTGGGTTTTTCATATACAGCGTTCATTATGCTGAGGATGTTTCCTTCTATTCCTATCTTTTGAAGTGTTTTTATCAGGAAAGGGTGCTGTATTTTGTCAAACGCTTTTTCTTCATCTATAGAGATTATCATGTGATTTTTTTTCTTTCAATCGTTTATGTGGTATATTACATTGATTGATTTTCTTATCTTGAAACATTCTTGCATACCAGGGATGAAACCCACTTGGTCATGGTGTATAATTTGTTTGATGTGTTGGTAAATATGATTAGCAAGTATTTAGTTGAGGATTTTAGCATCTAGGTTCATTAGAGTGATTGGTCTATAGTCTTCCTTTCTTGTGACGTCTTTGTGTGACTTTGGTATTAGGGTGATGTTGGCATCAGATAATGAGTTAGGCAATGTTCCCTCCAGTTCTATTTCTTGGAAGAGTTTAAGCAGGATAGGTTTTACTTCTCTCCAGAATGTTTGGCAGAATTCATCTGTGAAGCCATCTGTTCCTGGGCTCTGCTTAGTTGGGAGATTTTTGATGACTAATTTTATCTCTTTACTTGTGTTGGTCTGTTGAGTTCATCAATTTCTTCTTTCATCAATGTAGGTTGTCCACTCTAGTCCATATTTTATTCCCCAATCCTGAGGATTCTTGGATGGTGATGCCTACTCCACCACTAATTGAGAGGGGGTTTCGATCTCATATGGCTGATGGATGGGACTCTCTTGCTTGCAATTGTAGACTCTCTTGGTTCCTTGGTGTGGTGGTTGTCCATCCTCACCTCCTTGTTAGTTGTCCTGGGTGAGTCCAATGAACTGGAGAGTAGGTGTTGCAACTCCACTAAGGCTCAGGGCCCAGCTGGCACGTGGACAGCCCAGAGATTCAAGTCTCTTGGACATACACCTACCAACTCCAGCACCAACTATAGGTTCGAATAGAAGGGACAGAAGAAGCATGTGTAGAGAAGTTACATCTGAGTCCAACTCTGTCACACTCCGGAGCACAAACTCCAAAGTAGGGCAAGGCACCATATTCCAGTGCTATCTGCCATGGCCATAGGACCTGGGTATCTCCAGAACCGTCAGGAGCCCTACTATTTTGGGTAGTATCTACTTTGGTAGTCTATAAGATCCTGCTGAGACGTATATAAGTGTTGCCTCTCTGATGACCTCCCAACTCACTTTGAAATCTCTTAGCCATGTGAACTCATTTGTCTTTACCTTTTCTCTCTTTTACTCAAGGTCTTTTTCCAGTTGTATCACCAGCCAGTGTTTGGTGGTAATCCCTCAGTGCCAGGGATACATGGGAGGAATTTCACGTGGACATTCATATAAGGGATATAAATGTGTTCAAATGTTCATGTGGCATTGCCACAGTGGGTAGAGATTCACACAATAACCAAAAGAATATTGAATTCCCATCCTGGGGAGCTCTGCCACATTCCCTAATGGAGTAGCAACAGTACCCCAAGTGCAGGGGTAATGACTAGTGAAGAAGGATGATCCATTGATGGGCCCTTGATATTGACGACTATGCTTATGAGGTTTGCTCCTGAGATTGCAATTTAGCCTAGTCTTGTAGGATGCCTAAGAGTTACCTCCTGAGAGCCTCCATGTTGCTCAAATGTGGCCTCTCTCTAAGCCAAACTCAGGATATAAATGCATTACCTTCCCCCCAGCACAGAACATTACTCTGCAGATCTTTTAGTTTTTTCTACTCATTGCTTTCTGTAAATTATGTTTTAGTTTGTTCCCCAAAGCCAACGAAATTTAGGTTAAGAAGAAATGAAAATAGTTCATATTGCATTCCTTCCCATTGGTGTGTGGTGGGGAATTGAAGTGAAACCTGAAATCACCCAGGTGACACACAATCATTTCCAGGAAGATTAAGGAACTTCAGTAGGGACTGTTCTTAAATCAGTTCAGCTCTTCTAAGGAGACAGGGAGTGTTATGTACTTGCTCTAAAAATGCCTTCCAATTTCAAAATATTTCCACCCAAGAAAAAATCCAACTAGTGTGACTTTGTCACATAAATAAGAAGCTCTCCTGAAAGGCTGGCAGGCACCAAGGACACAGTCGTTATTGCTCTCTCCTGGTTTTGCTGATTTGTCCACAATGACAGCACATACACACACATCAAAACAACACTTAGTTTCCAGATGGTACATAAGAGCACAGCTTAAGGAACATTTAATAACATGATTTCTATTGACTATTGCCCTGCTTCCATAGTGAATTCCCTGAAGAAGCCTCATAATCTGGCATTATTTAAGTAGAAACTTTTATTAAGTTTCCCTCCCAAATGAGGCTTCTACTATTGGCCTGATAAATCTGCATCTTCTCAAATCCAAGAAAGAGGGCTACAGTCAAAATGAAGGTGATTTAGAGAAAATAAAGGAAAGGGCCTTTGGTTTGTGCAAACATAACAAGAGTTTTTTGTTTTTTGTCCCCACCCTACCCCATGACCACAAAAAAGTGCACACTGTTCTCCCTCCTCATCATTGACAAAGGAATTGTGACTCCTTTTTTGACAGTAGGGGAGGAAGACTTCTCTAAAAATTGAGTAAAGAGGTACATCCCTGTGTGATTTGGAGCTGTATGTACCCTAGAAAGACATGTTCTTAAACTTAATCCATTCCTTTGGGAGTGGACTCATTTTAAGTGGGGCCTTTTGATGAAGTTACTTCAGTTAAGGTTTGGCCCACCACAATCAGGGTGGATCTTAAACCTATTACTGGAGTCCTTTATAAGCAGAATGAAATTCAGACAGAGAAAGAAAGTCATAGGAAGCAAGAAGCTGAGATTCAATGGAACCTGGAAGAGAACAGAGGCCAGGATAGGCCACCATACGCATTGCCATGAGACAGAGGAGCCAAGGACCATGGATCGCCAGCTGTCAGTCCCAGAAAACTAAAATAATCACATACAGGAAAAATGAAAGCTCTAATTTAATGAAGTCATAGAAGAGCCAGTTGAGAAAAGGCAGATAGAAATTGCATGTTATCTAGTCCAATCCCTAATTGCTGCTTTAATCCTCGCTTCAATTCTCTCATTGTGTAATCACTTGAGCAATACTAGAACACCTGCTATGATATGGAGCTCACAACTTTCATCTGATTGGACAGCTCTAATCATTATGCATTTAGGTATTTATGTAAACATTTATTAAAAGGTACTTTTTGACATACATTCTGCTGGACAACAAACCAGACATATATTGATTCACACTCAGAAAGCCTACAGACAAGCAGGACATGCCACTAAACCAGCAATTACAACAGAGTTCATCCTTGTTTTGAACTGAATTATCTTTGCCTATAACTCTCACTCACTATACCTAGATTAAGCTCTTGAGGTAATTGGTCTGACAACCACCCAAAGGCCAAGCCATTCAGCTCTTACAATTCCTTCAGGCTTCCCTTGCAGCAGGCTAACAATTCCCATTTCAAGGCAAGCACGCATTCATTCATCCATGCATTAGTTTGTTCAGCAGGAATGCTTTAATCATTTATTATATCTCAGGCCCTGGAAATAAGGCAAAAAAAAATAAATGGTAGATTTTATCCATATCTTCATGATGCATATGAAAGTGTTCCCCTACAAATATCTTTCCATGACTACTTGAAATAGTAGTGCACACATAATGCTTGCCTTCATAGAGTTTATGATCATGCTGTAGAGACAAGTTTAGTTCCTGTGTCTTTGTTTATATCATGAATTCCCAAGGAAATTAATTTTATGGCAATATTTATGATTGGCACATTTCTTGATATGATCACCACCGAGGCTTTCTAAAATATGTGATCACTGTTGCAATAGGTTTAATTAACATACAACTCTATAAAGAAAAAATACAAATATTTTACATTAATTTCAGAGGATATGTATATACTCTGAGAATTCTTCTTTTGATGTATCGGTCAGCAATGCACATTGACTAAAGCCACAAAAATTGATCCTTTATCCCCTTTTGGGGTCTTATTTTTTGAGAACTGGAGGTCTCCCAATTTTCCAGAAACTCCAAAAGAGTTACTAAAGAGTGCAGGGTGACAGAATAAAATAACTTCTGAGATGTTCCTCTTCTCCTTGGTATGGCTGTATCACATGTTACTGTGGCTTCGATACTTTTACTTTTTCCTTTGGAAAAACCAAATGACATAATACAGTAATTCTCTCTCTCCTCTCCACCAAGGGAATCCAGCTTCCAATAGTCTCTTCAATATACCCAGAGTTGGCAAGGAATATTTTGCTGGTGATTGTCATGTCTACCTCTCCTTCCTTTGGTTATTTTACCCTTTTAATGGCCAGAGTCACTGCCTTTCTCTATTCAGTCCACTAAAATCTGCTAAACTTTCTCAAGATTTTCCATCTCTCAATTGTAGGTTATATAACTTTCTTATGATTATTCTCTCATGAAGATGTTTTGATATGGTTTATAAATAAATAATTAAATTCTCAATCATTTCATTAACATGTAATAAGCAAAAATGGCATAATTTATATCATTAATACTTTCCTAAGTCTTACTCCATTGTCATCCTTCATCCTTGGGGTGGGCTTTAGCAACGTTGTGGGATCAGGCATCATTTACCAGATAATGCATATGACTGTAACCTTCTCAGATCATCCAATCCAAAGTAGCATCCATGGGAAGTCTCTCTCACATGGCCATGTTTTATTTTCTTCACAGAATTCTTTATAATCTGAAATTGTTTTAATAATCTTTTGCTTATTTATGTATGTATACCTCATCCAGCCATGCCCCCACCCCTAACCCTGGGCCATCACAATCCCTTCTCTACCCCTAAGAAAAAAGTCAGCTTCTCAGGAACAGATACCTTGCTGTATTATTTTTCATTGTTTCTCCAGCCGGCACAAAATCAACAGGAAAAACAATTATAGACACACAGACACACACATGTTAATGAATGATTGAACCAGGAGAAATATGTTTTTCACCCTGGTTTATCCCATAAAGAACTGTCAATCATCCTAAGCCAAGAGCTTACTTTCAATGGACCTATCTTATTTTCTCTGATTTCTACTTGACAATGAAAATTAACACATTCTTTGATTTCAAATAATCAATAGATTCATCTGTAAAAATCACTATATGTAAGCTGTTTTCTACTTTTAAATTATAATTTGCAATCCTGTAGACTACATAATATTGCTTAATTATATATACGATACATGGGGGTAGATAAGGGCAGTCAGAGTATATTTAAGCCACAATATGGTCTCTTTTTAAGTACTGCAGACTTCATAAGAAATTCTCAATTATATATTTTTTATAATAATTTTGTTTATTTTTTAAAAGATACTTAGATGACATAAATGTTACACAAAAAATGTAGAGATTCCCATATGCCCCACTCCCCACACCTCCCACACCCTCCCACATAACCATCTTCATTAGTGTGGCATATTCATTGCAATTGATAAATTCATCCTGGAGCTTTGCCACTGAGCATGGACCATAGTTCACATTGTAGTCTACACTCTCTCTCACACAGTTCTGCATGTTATGTCATGATATAAAATGGCCTATATCTGTCATTGCAGTGTCACTCAGAACAATTCCCAAGTCCGAAAAAAGGCCCTGTATTACAATTGCTTTTCCCTCTCCCTGCCCCCAGAGCCTCCAGTGGCCCCTGCCTCCACATCAATGTTTTAATTTCTTCCAATGCTAGAATCACAATATGTCTATAGCAGAACACCAGTAAGTCCACTCTAGTCCATAGTTCATTCCCCAATCCTGAGGATTCTGGGATGGTGATGTCCTCGATTATATTTTTAACAGTTCTCTCAGAATTGTTTTAACATTTAAAAATCATCGATCATTTAGTTTAATAAAACATTTTAAAGATGCCTTTGGTGACTAGGTCTGATACAGTCACTAACCCTGTTCAAATAGATTTTAAAATTTATTTTTTTAATTACAAAATAAATATATCAACTCTGAAATAAAGAAAGGAAACAATTAACGCTATAGTCTGGAAGAAACTCTGGATGGAGCATGAAACACAGATATATTTTTCTGTACTTTAGTAGGATTTTACAAACAGAAAAATGAAGAGACTTTTGTCAAGGTAAGTTTGACATGATTACATCAAAATATATTGTCTTCCAATGGCGCTGCATCCTCCTGCAATTTTACTACACTAGAAACAGCCAACAACTTGAGATAGGTTTTGCCAAAATTTATAGTTCCCTTCGCTCAAAATATTTTTAAGTAGATAAATAATTGTACCTGATTTAAGGCATTTCATCATCTGAGAGGCCTGAAAACACATTGACTTAGATTAGTTTATCATATTAACCTATAAGGAGCAAGGCTTTGAGAACGTATTCCCACTGCCTGGTGGTGGCAGTGGTGCTGCTGCTTGGCAGGCTCTTCTGTGCTTAGCAGGTGTATATTATCACACTAAAGCCTTGTAGCACTGAGAAGTAGGTGTTTGGACCCTCTTTCATAAATGAGGAAATTTACATGGGAAGATGAATTTACCCAGAATAACACAACAAGAGGGAGGCAGAGCCAGGGTTGAAATCACAGCTAGAGTGGGGACACTGGTACTATAAAAATGGCACAATGGAGGCTCATGGGAAGAGGTTGGTAAGAGAGAACACAAAATGGAGAGATTAAGAATGGTTCCACCTAACTTTGCAGCAAACGAAGGGCACCTGGGCCTCTTTCTTAAATGGATTCACTCATGGATCAGTCAACTCATATAAATGCGATCTGGTTCCACATTCCAGGGGCCGCTACCCATGAGTCTCCAACTGCATAAATCTGTGTCAGAGCGATCACAATGTGGAAAGTCAACACTGTGCTTCTAAGAAATCAGATTTAGCCATAACGTCAATTAATCCATTCATTCATGCACTTACTCATTTACTCTTTCAAATATCTGAGTTCCTAACGAATGTCAGACATTTGGGCCACAGAACTAAATATGGCACTCATATTCTGTCCCTGCCCTGGAAGATATCTCATCTCAGCAGGGGCAGTAGCTAGGAGAGCAGATCAACCTCAGAGACCCAGATGACACTCATGTCATAGCCCACATGTCCCCAAATGGAATTCATTCAAACATCTCTTCTGCACAGGAAAGGTCAGCCCAACAAAAATCCATGTCTTTGAAAATATTTGTCTGTGAATATAAACTCTTGGAAAACTCAGTGTTCTCTTCCACACATTGTTACAGCCAGTTGAGTCATTTAGCCATAACTCCCCAAGATAGTTTCTTGCTAAGGTGATGACATTTTAAGCATCTATTACTCTCCCTCATAGTCTTTTCTCAGCCAAGAAAGAATTATGGCATTAATATAAAAATGGAAAATCTGTGAATACATTTGTTTTTTGTTCCTTAATATAAATTTACCAACCAACAAAAAGCACTTTTTAACTTACTAAGTGTGTGTGTGTGTGGGGGGGGGGGACTATCATAAAATAAAAAAGATTGACTTTTTTCAATAAAATAGAAAGATTTCTGTGCCTTTTTAAATATATATACTTAAAGCCTGTCAGTATAACTGAAGTTCACGCAATGTTGTGTTACTACAACTCTGAGTCTGAACCTATGAAATCTGTTTTCACTAGACAACATACTCCTGGCCTCTACTCTCTCTTAAGGAAATGAATGAACCATAATGGATGAATAAACCATCTAGTATTAAACTTCAGGGGATGTTTTCACAGTATTTCTCCTGAGGAAAGTCCAGAAATGTGACAATTAGGTAAACTTTATCCTTTTGGACACAGAAAAAGTGTAAGCCCATAAATTCATGCACAGCCAGGAGAATATGTATTATATAAACATAGGCTGGCCAATACTTTGCTTTCCTTTTTGTCTTATGAAAATGAAGCAAGACTGAATTAAAGACGCAGAGGAGAAAGGTTGCTTCATGTATGCAGATTTCTCATCTTCCAAAGTCTTGTTAGAAAATCAGCTATCTGCTTCACATCTCCTCTCAACCATTTAAACATCTATTATATTTTTCAAAACCTTTAAGTTATTCCCTAAGAAACAGAAAATGTAACAAAGAAACACAAACAAATTAAATGGAGCCTATTCACTGACATGCAAATGTGTTTTAGTGTTGCCTCACTGAAGTCTTAAGTTTCATTATTATTAAAAATGCCAAGCAACATTTTGCCTGCTAGGAGTGTAAATTTTACTCCTATTTTTCAGTCTTACTCAAAACCCCTTATTGCATAATTTACGAGTTGCAGCAGTCTTGGTTGTTGTTTTTTAAAATTACAAACTATGAACCCCATGGTGGTATTTTGCTAAACGACTTTGCACATATTGGCTTTTCAATATTTACAGGGGAAAAAAGAATTCAATGAGAAAGCCTTTTTAGATAATTACTCCCTTGTGTGTAACCTTCAGAAACAAAAATAATAAGGCTTCATTAAAAGAGTGAGTGAGTCCTCCACCTACTCAACTTTAATCTGGAAGCAGTGTAGGCCTCAAACTATTTAAGTCAAATACTCTCTCCTTCACTCCTTTACCATCACTCCTCCCCTTTCACTCTTGATTGAGCAATCCACTGATAAGGGGCTATACGGAGAGAGCTTACTATCTGAAAGCTGGTGACTTAAAATCTCCTGCTTTCTCCTTTGTTCTATCCCTGGAGCTGGTTCTGTTGTCTTAATAAATTGGTCATGTTTATGCAACATGCTATGGCAACTAGAAAAATAATTCCCTTTGCAATAGGATATATTTGAGGAATACTCATGGGAGAAATGGAACAACATATTTGGGAAAAATGAAAATTGGGGACATTGACATTTTACAAATGGATTTTTTTTAATAATTGTGTTTTGTTCAGTAACTTTTAGGAATAATAGATTACTACAATCATATTTTCTGGTAATAATGATCAGGGCAGTTGTGGGGATTTAATGAGTTATTATATGCTTAGAACAGGGTCCAGCCCATGGCAACAGGGGTTAGATATTAAGTTTCCTCTTCTATGAGAATCACCATAAACCCGTCAAAGGAAAATGGACTACTATTTGAGTTACCCTGATTGTATCAGAAAACTTAAGGAAAAAAGACAATTTGGATTCTAGAACCAAAGTTATGATCAACCACCAAAAATGGGAGATACTTCACACTCACTACAATGGCTATAATCGAAAAGACAATAAAACCATTGACAAGTATGTGGAGAAATTGGAGCCCATGTACACTGCTAGTAGGATTGTAAAATGGTGCAACACCTTAGGAAAACAATTGGCATTTCCTATTGACCCAGTAACTGCATTCCTAGGTATATACCCAAAACAAATGAAAGCATATACCCACACAAAAACATGTATGTGAATATTCAGAACAGCATTATTCCTAATAGGCCAAAGTGGAAACAGCCAAATGACCATCAACTGATGAATGGATAAGCAAAATGTGGTATCCATACAATTATATATCATTCTGCCATAAAAAGAAATGAAGTACTGATACATTTTACAACATGAATGAACCGTGAAAACACTGTACTAAGTGAAAGCCACCAGATATTGCATTATTCTACTTACATGAAATGCCCATAATAGGAATATTCAGAGTCAGAAAAGACTTCAGTGGCTGCCCAGAGCCGTGGGGTGGGGTGGAAAGTGATTGCTAATTTCTCTGGGGTTTCATTTTGGGGTGATGAAATGTTCTAAAATTAGATAGTGGTGATAGTTGCACAACTCTTTGAATATACTAAAAATCACTGAATTGAACATTTTAAAAGGGATAACTTTTATGGTATGTGAATTATATCTCAATAAAAACTTATTAAAAATCCTAAAATGTTAATTAACTGAAAGAACCAATAATGGGAACTCAAGATATGGTATGACACTATGCACAATAAGACAGTGTGAACTTCAAGAGTATTTCCTCATGTGTTGTCTGGTGCATCCTGAGATAACCTTGCTCAAAAGTCTACCACAGAGAAGCTGTGGCCAACACACCACATGGTCTCTGAACAAATATTGACTTAGACCTCCTGCAAAGGAATGACAATGGGGAAACAGAGGTACCCCACTGTGTGTCAGCGTGGTCTATATGCTTTGCTTCTTAGAACTACTTCCCAGGTCTATGACCCACCTGGAGAAAGTAGCTAATTCTGAAGAAGGAAGGGAGGGAAAGAGGGAAGAAAGGAGGAAGGAAAGAAAGGCGAGGGGAAGTGAGGCAGCGCAGGCAGGCAGGAAACGGTCATATGCATTTATGCAGTGGCAGCAGCCACCTTCTTCTTCATTTTTCCCTCTAGCCTTAGCGCTCAGTGCAAGTGAAATGGAGGAAGAATTTTCTTTCATTCTCACCTACTACTACTTCCATTGCCATCTCACTCCTGGTGTCACCTATTAAGTTCCAGAGCGTATTTCTTTTGTGCTGCCTGAAATTTAACACTATGGCCATTCAGGCCTGCCTCTGCAGGCAATGCCTTCCTATCACCCTGTCACAATTTATTTCCTCTGTGTCTTTTTTTATAAACCTTTTTTTTTTTTATTAGAGAAGTTGCAAGTTTACAGGAAAATTATGCATAAAATACAGCATTCCTATATACCCCGTTATTAACACCTTGCCTTACTGTGGAACATTTGTCACAATTGATGAAAGAACATTTTTATAATTGTACTATTAACTATAGTTACTATTCTGGGGAAAACCCCTCAGCTAAGAGAGGGTTGCTGCAAAGCCTGGAGATTATATCTCTCTGTGCATTCAATGTAATGCTAAAAAGGACCCAAACACTAATAAAAACAGTAACGAGAACAAACATCCATTCTACATTTATCACATGCCAATATGGTTCTGAGTGATTCCTGTTTATTAACTCATTTAATTCTCATAAAAGACATATGAGGCGGGCACTATTTTAATCTCCATTTTATAGATGAGAAAGCAGAGTCTTGTGATGTGAAGGACCAAGATGACACAGTGGTAAAGCCAAGATTGGAGCCCAGACATTCCGACTCTAGAATCTGAGCTCTAAACAACTAAGCTACCTGTTCCCTCTCCTGACCACAACTTATCATCACCTGGGAACTTTTAAAAACTATTAATGCCAGGAACATTCTCTTGATCAATTTCAAAAAACCCCTGGGGATCCAGGCACTCGTTAATTTTTAAAAAGACTCCCTAGGTGATAATTCTGGGCTAGTCAGGAAGGCCCTTGGAAACAGTTTTTGGATAAGTGCAGTGGTCTCCTGCAACAAAATGAGTCACTGACCTCTACTAAATTAGAAGCTGGGTTTCTCTCGACCACCGAATTTCAGATTAAAATTTTTATGGTAGAATTTAATGAGTCTGGGGTGACTTTTTAAGTGCCACAGGGTTAGTCTAATGATTTGGAGCCCCATCCCAAACTACCTTCCATCTCCAGGCTGCCCTAAATCACACACTCAGGACAGAGCTCAGCTTTCCAGCCACTTCCAGAGAGGGCTTGGCGATCTCTCATAAAGTAGATGGAATACCTTAAAGGTAGCCTGATGTTTACATGACAACTTAGAGGCATATCTAATTGGACATAGGAGGGAAGGCACAGTGATTGCCAGGTCTGTGTTATAAGAATGGAAAAGATGGGGGGCAGTTGAGATTGAATAAGGGCTTTAGGCTACTTAGAAATTCAAAAGTTGAGTAAGCTATAATGGCAGGCCCTAGAGAAGCAGCTCTGACCACAGACTGAAGGACAAATGAGAATAGTATGAAAAGAGCAATTGAATATCAACTAGACTTTATGCTTACAGTTGTACACACAGAGAAAAATCCCACCAGCATCAGCATTCTAAAACACCGAGCCTGTGACAAATGCATCACTATTGTTTGCCACAGCCAGACACCGATTAGTAGTCTGGAATAGAGAAAAACAATGAGCAAATACAAGGTCAAACATTTATTATCAGTGAGATAATTAAAGTCATAAATGACCATTATTAATTTAAAAGGAGTTTTGTGTTTCCACAGTTGTATATTAATTTCATACATTTTAATGTTTCACAGCAGGTACTCCATTAGTTTCTACTTATATTGTTAATTCAAAACTATTATATAATTAAATTAACTTTCATAATACAGTCTAACCAGTTGCCTAATTTTCAACTTACTGAATGTTCTTCTCTCACTCATTTTATCAGTGTACTGTATTTTCCTCCCTTCTATATATATATTAACTTGGGTTTCATATTCATTTGCAACATTTTGAAAGACCTGGCTAATGATGAACTGGGTATTTATCCTTAAGTTAAATTTTATTGAACATTGCCCAATTCTAAAATGAAATGCAAAGTACATCAGATGGACATCAGCTCGTGGTGATTCTATATGTTTATTAAGAGAATATTCAGGTAGCATTTTAGTTTTCTAAACAACAAATATGCACAAGAATAATTTATTGCCTTTCATCATCATATAAATCTATAAGCAAATCATTCAATAGTATTGTTGACTGGCTTTCCTTTGGAACTTTATAAGTGAATTCAATATCTCCTATAATATTATTGCCATCTCTCTTCTCTTTCTTTTAAAAAATGTATTGCTTTTAAGGATAGGAGAAGGCCAAAATTCTTTAGCTCAATGTCTGTAGAAGGCAGAGGGTAGAGGGTCACTACAACCTCGGGAAACAAAGAGGCTCAATTTTCAACACTGTTTTGAATTGTACAAGACTCTCCTTAGTGGCATTCTATGCACATCCTTTGAGACTAAAATATCTAATCTCCCTTCATTACCTCCATGACAATACAGTCTAAGAATATTGCAGAGTAACTGAAACCTGGCTATCACACAAGCACAAAAAACCAACATCATCAGGCACTGAATCTGTGTTTGGGTTAACTTCAGCTGTCAACCACAAGCCCTTTCAATTCCCTCAATCACTGAGGTCCACCATCAAACAAGTGGACCTTTCCATCAGTATAACAGATATTATAAACTAGAACTTATTATAAACTCAGATTCCATTCTACTTCATGAATTTTTCAGTATTTACAATTCTGTTTAACATAACAAGATTGATAGCACTATCTCATAATAGATACCATTCTATGTTCCCCAGCAACAAACATTTATTCCTCTCACTAATTTTTCATAATACCTAAATTTTATTTTCACTCTTCTTATTCTTATATTGCACTCATTTTTCAAATATTCATATACTAATATTGTATTTTCCTGGTGACAGCATTTTCTCGGAAAAGTAATTTGATGATTACATACTGTGGTTTCTCAACAGTTGCAGCCTACTTGACTCAACTCTGTCCTGCTTTGCCCTCTATCATTCAAGCACCCTCTGTCTGTTTGCAATGATCTAAGAAATGCACTGTCAAAGTGTGCCCAAGATTGGGACTATTAGACAGTGAGAGGAAAAAAAGAGAGAGAGAGAAATTGTTTCACCTGACTAATTGAAAGGCCCACAGGCCACCTTTAAGTTCATCACATCCTCAAGATACAAAGCTGATGTACTTTCAGAAACCACCAGCCTTCCCTGAGAAGGCACAAGCCAGTGTAGTTTTGGGTGTTTCCTTTTAGTACCTGGTCACACATAATATCAGGCTCCATATTGGTAGAGAGTATGAGAAAGCCAATCTTGAAAAACTATCTTCGAATTCATCAGAAGGCAAATCAAGTTACCTTCCCAAGGCCTTTTTTGTCCCCAAAGATGTTTCCAAGTGTCCTAATTATGACAAATTGCCCAACATTATTCTTTCAAACTGGCCCATATTAATCTACTTACTTGCAGAAAGGTAAGTAAATGTCCATACAGGGCAAGATGATGGAGACAGATAAAGATAGAGATAGAGACAAAGATAAAAATAAGAGACTGAGAGCAACAGGCAAAAGAACAGAAGCCAAAGACTTAAGGATATGTTTGGAAACAGATACCTTATTCTCTTTTTATTATTTTCTTTCTTCTATTTCTAGCTTGGTTCTTTGGAAAATGTAAGAATTATGGAGAAAGAATGGGATTTGAATCTCAGCCTATCACAGATTGGCTGTATCTTTAGGCAGTTTATTTAACTTCTCTGAGTTTCCTGTTCCTCATTTATAAAAAAGACCTACAAAAAGCTTTTCCACAGACTTATTATGAAAATAAATGTAAATTGCTGAATATGCCACCTGGCATATCCAATTAACAGTTCCTGGCCCCACTTCCACTCAGCAAATGGACGTTGGCACATTTTCCAAATGTAACTCTTCACAGATGCCTTCGTGTAGTGATGGTGGTGGTGGTAAAGGAGCTGATTATCATTTCTTAAGCACTGGGTACTAGATTACTTCAAAATGAATGCATCTCCATTTTCAATCCTTGTCCACTTCTAAACTCTGTTTGACCCATCTTTTTTCTGGCTTGTAAGTGATAGTTTTGGTTTGCTGTCTTCATGACAGTATCATGCTCTGTCAGAGAGGATTTATGAGGGGTAAACATGCACCTTCTACACAGTTAGTTGTCTTCCTTGAATCAGAATAATGAACAATATGGACATGGACTGTCCGGAGTGGCTAATCACTTTCATTATGCAAACAACACACAACAATCTCCCACTGTTAGCTAACACCATTCCTGCTCCTCTCCAAAATAGTAATATGCCCAGATTATTCTTCTAAATGGGCCATTTCACTTTGTTCTCATTTGTGTTCCTAAAAATCATCATGCTATGCAAAATAAAACCACTAAATAAAAACCATAGGATTTATGGGGAAAGAAAATGATCTTAGGGGCACAACAGTCAAAGATCTTATCAGTGAAATATCTGCATAAAAGAAGGTAGCACTGTTTTCCATATATTAAATCATAAATAAATATATAATACTCCAATAAATATAGTACTTTACCTTAAAAAGACCTCCAGTTAGCTTATGAGGTAGACGTTTAAAGGGTCACAGCTTGTTAGTGTAAAGTAGTGGAAGGAGGGTTACCTGAAATGAGACTTAAAATTATATCATCATATATGGATGGATATGGCTCATAACACAGGTAGTGAACCCAGGAAGCTGGTAGATGTTTGAGGTGCGTGAGTGTGTGTGTTTTTGTCTCCCTATGTGACTCTGTTCAGCTGGGTATAGTTTTCTGAGTTCATCTATTGTTTCCAATAGACAAAAGTGTTCAAAGGCAAACACAAATATTGTGTTATATTCAAATTGTTCCCTAATATATCAATCACATTAGAACAAATTTGCATTTTCAAAACTAGCATGATAGCAGAGCTGACTATATATTTTGTTCCCAGAATGTACACATACGCACTGTATTTTGGATGTAGGAAGGGGATGACAAAACATTCCCAAGTGAATCTAATGGTTTTATGAAATTAAACACTACCCATTTTAAGAAAACCAGCCTTATTTCCTTCTCAAGACATAGATAGGATTACTGAGTCCCTGACTTCAGAGTTGATTAAGATTACTTGGTGGGAATCAGTCAGAGATTAGGGACCAGATAAATCATAGCACCATCTATTTTTAGTTTGGGATTTCTTTATTTAAAGGAAATTTACTTTCCAAATGATACTGTGAAATTTATCCCATTCCTAGATGACACTTGTGTGACAGAAGTGGGATAAAGTTTGATGAAAAATACATTAGGGAGTTAGGGGGAACTAGTCTGGTCATTCTATTTCCCTTTAGGTAGTCAAGGTCAGTTTAGGAGCCATGAACTGGTTCAGGTGGCCAGAAACATACCAGGATTCAAGAGTAAAATCTCAAAGTGACCAGCATTCTCTGGGACTACAGGCTTGACCCAGATGTTCTCATCTGAAGATTTCTTTCCCAGGATTATTATAGGAATGTAAGGCTCTTCCTTGAACAGCTACCTTTTTCCTTATTTATCATTTTTGTAATTTTTGTGAGTTTTATTATTTTCTAAATTATGGTAATTTATGCAAATAGCAAAGAACTAAAAGGTTTATCAGCAAGCAACAATGACAGTGACAAAATCAAAACAAGAAGACAGCCGTATGAATCACTCCAACTCCCTCCCCCAAAAAACAGATTCTTCATATCATTCTTCTTTCTAATTCCTCAACAGAGATATGCCTAGTTAAAGGTGAGTCTGTCATTAAGTAGAGGGTAAGAGAAGAACAAAATTGTCTACAGGAGAGCATCTGAAAAAAGCAACACTGCATCATGTCATTCTTCTTTTTCTTTTTCCTTTCTGGTGTCATTCCTAGAGCCAGCCTCATCCATGAAATGTGCTTCATACACTACAGGGACGTTAACTAGATTAAATGAGATAATTACACAAGGTGCCTTACACTACCTAGCACATAGTAAATTCCTCAATAGATATATCTGTAAATATGAACCAACACAGATTTCATCTTTCTTTTTTTTTTTTTTTTTGTAAAGCGTAAAGCCTTTTCTGATACCCCAGGAGCAAATTCGGAAATGTTCATTCTTTTCCCTATGTTTCCACAGCACCCTTAATATAACCTTATCATGGTATTATTGAACTGGATAGTAATCATTTGAATACAGGTCTGTTTCTTCCATAGACTTAAAGATGTTTGAATGCAGAAAAAATATCTCATACATCTCTGGAGACTTAGAGTGCAGCATAGTTCCTGGTAAGAGTAGGAGGGTAATTCAATGTGTTAAACACACGAATTAACATAATATTAAAAGTAAGTGGATAAGTCATGCACTCTTAGTGATATAGGGGTTCAGAGAGGACACACAGCGTCAGGTAAGGCTTCTTGGAGGAGAGAGCACAGTTTGAAGTGGGATTAAAGAATGCATAGAATGGTGGTAGGTGGACAAGAATGCAGTGATAATTTAAGAGACTTTCTTAAAATACTAGAATATTCTAGTCACAATTATCGTGGTGGGGGATGGAATCAGGCATTGAAAAGACTACAGATAAACCTAAACCATTTTTAGGATAGAACTTATTAAAATTAGTTTAGGTAGTGAATTTGGTCAAATAGCACATAATATTTAGGAACACATGTATTACTTCCTGAGAAATTTATCTTTGCACTTTGCAGAGCCCAATGGGCAGCCCTAATGAGGAAGTACAACACCAAGCTATATCAGTTAGGGCAGGTCAATTACCATAATAAATAAATCCCAAAATGTATAATTACTGAAATGATAGAAGAATATGGTTTGCCCAGATAAAAGTTAAACCCAAAGGGAATAGCACGGGCAGGACTCAGGAAAATGAACAGACTGCCAAGATGACAGAAGAGGAGAGTAGGTGAGTTTTGACAGCGGAAAGGGGATGAGAGCAAAGATAAGGGATTGGGCAGGTCAGAGTAGCAGAGGCTAGAACCAGATTACTGAAGGACCTTGAATGCCATGCTGAAAAATGTGGATGGTTGTTTTGTTGTTGTTTGTTTGTTTATTTTTGTTAACAAGTGGGAGGGGATGATGATATCACAGTCTAATAGCTAATATTTTTTAAGCACTTACAAAGTGAAAAACTTCATTTAAAGGATTTTGCTTACAGTATTCCCTTTGTCATCATAACATACCTTTGATAGGGATATTTATTATTACCCTATTTCACAAATGGGGAAACTGAGATAAAGAAAGATTAAAAAACACCTTGACCAAGTTCATACTGCAAGGAAGTGACAGATCCAGGATTTGAACCCAGACAGTTTGACCCCTGCCTATCTATTGCCAATCATACCTGTGATTTGGAGATAAATAAATACCTGGCTGCAGAACTCAGAGAAACAATACAAACATCCAGAAGATTAAAAGATAATGTAGATAATTAAGAGAAAATGAAGAGCCTACCAACAGCTCAGGGGAATAGGAAAAATCACACTAATACTTGTATGTTAAATTGTACTTTCTACTGGCCTGATTCATAAATACTTGCAGATTGATTAATATATTTCATAAAACTCAAGCTGCCATGCTCCCTGTTAGATTGGTTTGTGGATTTTTAAATCTGAATAGAACTGGAAAAATCTGATTCTATAGAAATAATACGTCCCATGTAAACTCACTAACTAAATATATGTCTTACCTGCTAGATACCACCCTCTTAAATAAAATGCAATCCTCCTTTCCTGATGTGACTTCCTCAATTATATTTTTTCTCCTTATGGAAGTGTTTACAAAACTATAGCAATTTTTTATACCGATGATTCTCTGTTCTAGCTTCTGTGGCTGAGAGTTACAACTGCCCTGTCTGTTGTTTCCTAACCCTGTGCCTGGCCTTGGGGCAGGCACCTTCTCTGTAGCACATATGTAGGCCTTAGAGCTAGACCAGCCCTTTCCAGGCATAGCTTTTCCTACTGATATCATTGTGTTTGCATTATGGCTTTACTCATAGGAAAAAAATGCATACATATCCATTTCCAATTTACCAGGAGATATTAAATGGTATCCAAACATAATACAAGAGCAAAAATAATCATTATTTAAGAACTTATCATTTCCTCCTCATAAGATAATAATCACTGGACCAAGGCCAACAAGCCACTTGTTCCTCCTGGCACACAGGTTTCACAATCCCCATTCCCCTTACCATTTGTAGATTATTACAGAAGTCATCAGGAAAGGCAGAAAACAGCATACCTGTTTGCTGATTGATAAGCTTAACAGTAGTGATCTATTTTCATGGTTAACATCACAAGAGCCTTCAGGTGCTCAAAAACAAAGATAAGGCATTTGAGAAATAGAGGGGACACATTAAACAAAAGTGGTATTTAACACCAAGGCATCCAGGCTTTCTGTGAGGAGGGTGATTGGAGTTAAAATTCAGTCCACACTCCATTCACCAAATCCTATGTCCACAGTACTTAAGCTGGCAAGAGAGGGTGACTCTTAAACAATTGAAACAAAGACAACTAAAAGCTAGTTCAGGCCCTTGGACAATAGATTAAATTCCAAACTTAATTGCAAAATTGCTGAATTATAAATTAATATACTCAGACCTGTGTCTCTGTGCATGTGTAAATCTACATTAAGCATATAGGATAATTTTATAGACGTATACTCCAGGGTCATCGCAAGGGACCCTAAAACAGCCTCAGAAAACACAGTAATTAGAATATGCTCCATCACTGCCTGTTGTGTCTATTTCCCTCAGGATATTCATTCTTCTCTCCCACCAGAGACTAGCACAGGTACAAAACATAAGCATGACAAGCACTCTCAAGTTTTAAAGCATACAACTTCCTCCCAGAGAGAAATATCTCATGTTCTTTTTTCATTCTATGTCCCAGAATCTCAAGAAAGAGATTCATTAGCTAAATTTGGATTTTGTCCTTTAGTGGGCGCTGTTGGCACCTGCTCAGATCCTTTCAACAGAAAAGGAACACCTATCCCACTATACCTATGAATGTTGACTGCTAATGCCTCACAGCATTCCCCTAATCCTAAGAATTATCCTCAAAAAAACCAAAGCTCTCTGGTCTGTGAGGTAATGCTCTGTTACCAGTGACTAGGTCCACAAATTCTGACTAACTTGGAGGAACAAACGTTTGGCTTTCTCAACCTCCAGACTGGACCAACAGTGTAGCAAAATTAATGCTCCAGAGCTGCTTAAGGGTTCAGCCTATAGTTTTACAGGATCATTAGGAGTTTTGTACAACTAGGTCATCTTCCTTGCTAAATTCCAAGCTCCTTCAATATTTTTATAATAATTATTATTAGTAATCTCATTTATAATTAACAATCATCTTTCTCCCATTCCCTAGATCACATAGCACAACGTGGTAGACACATATCACTTACACAAAGCACATTGAATAGCCCCACAGCAAGCACAATGGATGGGTTGCAAGTGCATTGACTTTTATGAGAGGTAAATGGGTTCCCAAGTGCTGAATGATATGCTAAGGAATTATATCAAGCTGAAAGATGGGGAAAATGCAGTATTTTTAATTTTAGGGACAGTGTTTTGTTACCATAGAGTACTGCACTATCATAAAGCTCAGATTATGAACACAGTTATTCCACCCCTCCTCTTCTCTAATTAAAGAATATCACATAAGAAGATTAAAGTTCAGATGCTTTGGAGAGAGATTTTTTTTTTTTTAAGACAAAGGAAGATCGTGCTTCAACACAGATTTCTATCACTGAGAGTTGTTGACTCAGGTATTGAAAATGACTACCATAGAAATTAATTAAGTGAAGTCATGAACATGTTTAATTTCCGAAAAGTAAAAATTTTGAAATATTTTCAAAAGGCACAATAACCGTAATCTGCATTTAAAAAGCCTACCAGAAAACAGTCCATAGAGGGAAACTTCTTTAGTGAACTAGTTGTGAAGATTTATCATTACCATATTTATTGTTAGGATGAAAACAATATTTCCAGTGTGACTAGAAAGACCTTGATAGTTTAAGTAATAAATTCTCCACTTTATACTTGTCTAAATCATCATTTCTTGCATTTAATCTTGACAATATTTTCTCACATTTGTGTAGGACTTGAAAATTTAAAAGCAAAGTCTCAAAGGTCTTCTAGAGCAACCAAGTTGGAGTGGCCCTCTTCCTTCAGCCCTCAGAGTCTTCCTATGCTTGCATGCTGTCCTACAGGAAGACTCTATGAGGTGGAAAGAAAATGGACTGCCTAGGAAACTTGGAACTTGAGGAACAACATGGTAGTGAGTCCCTTTCTTTCCTTACCATCTCCCATATATCTTCGACAGGGAGCAACAAAAGCCTCCAAACCCAGAACCACCAACACACACAGAAAAAGAAAGAAGATAAACAGAAAAAAAGAACTCCAAGAAAAGATTGTTTCCTTTAGTAAACAGACCAAAAAATAGGTGGCCTAAGAGGAAAAATATTTTTTACAATATCCAGCTATAGCAGTTTGATATTGTTTATGAATTCCAAAAATAGATATTGGATTATGTTCATAAACTGGTCTGTTCTTCTGGGCATATAAGATTATATTGGATTCAGAGGTTTCACTTTTACTTGATTAAAAAATGATTAAGGCTTTGATTGGGCCATATCAGTAGGACTTGAGTCCCCACCCCACTTGTGGGCAGGGACTCACAGAGAAACCACACTGCAAAGAAGAGAGGTTGGAGTTTTGGATGCTGGAGCCCCAGGAAGTAAACACACAGAGAAGCTGATAAGTGAGGAAAGAGAGAAGCCTCCATTAGACACAGCAGAGGCCCCAGGGAAAAGAGACGAGCCATTAGCCTGATAGTCTACAGCTGCCCTTGTGGAAAAAGCAGAGAAGCTGAGCCCAGAGAGAAATGAGCCTTGGGAGAGAGATGAGACTTATCCCCACCTACAGCTGATATTGGAAGAAGCTGGGACCATGGAGCCTTAAGAGGAAGAGAAAGTCTGGACCCTTGGCAGACATCAGCAGCCATCTTGCTCCAACATGTGGCAATAGACTTTGGTGAGGGAAGTAACTTACTCTTATTGGCCTGATAACTGTAAGCTTCTACCCCAAATAAATACCTTTTATAAAAGCCAACATATTTCTGGTATTTTGCATCAGAACGCTTTTGGCTGACTAATACACCAACCTACTCCAGTCAAACACCAGCAGAACAACCATACACACACACAGCACTCCCAGGGTTTTGATGGGTCCGAGTGAGGGCCTGCTCTTCTTCTCACCTCTAGATAAGTTCTCCCTGGAAGAAGGCATTGGTGCTCTGATTCCTCTCTCTGGTAGTATCTGTGGTACTGAATTGGGAGCTGATCTTCAAACCCCCACTTATGGGAAGCAGGCAATGTTTTAATTCCCATGCTGGAGTAGTGTCAGTGGGGCAGAGTGGGGAACTTATCTTCCATTCCTTTCCTAGTCGAAGCAGGAAACACTGTGGCTCCCCTACCAGGGCAACTGGCATCCAAGTGGCAAGAGGTGGGGCTAGTTGACATTTCACTTCCCCCTCTCCCCTCACCTACCACCAGTGAGGCTCAGTGGGGAGCCCAATTTCAGGCCCCAAGTTGAAGCAAAAAAGTGGTGTGAGTCAGTCCTCTCTTCCCCTTCTCCTGGGTGTCAGCTGGGCCTAGTGTGGGACTGATCTTGGTGCCTTAATTTTGCCACTAAGGTGTCACAAAATTGCCAATTATCGTGAAACAAATGAATAAATAGAAAATCTCAGCAAAGAAATAGAAATTATATCAAAGAACCAAATGGAAATTTTTGAACTGAAAAATACAATAACGAAAATAAGAAAAAAATTAATTGGTGGATGGGCTCAACAGTAGAGTGGAAATGATACAGAGTATAATCAGTGAGCTTGAGGACAGATTGATAGAATTTACTCAATCTGAACAACAGAGAAAACAGACTGAAAAAGAATTAACAGAGTCTAAGCGACCTGTGGGACAGTTACAAAAGTTATCACATTCATATTACTGGACTTTCAGCAAGAGAGGAGTGTGAGTGTGGGACAGAAAACATATTAGAAGATATAATGGCTGAAAACTTCCAAATATGGTAAAAGTTATAAGCCTACAAGAAGCTTAGCGAATCCCAAATAGAATAAATCCAAATATAATTAAACTTCTGAAAACTAAAGATAAGGAAAAATCTTGAAAGCAGTCAAACAAAAACAACATATTACTTATAGGCAAAATCAGTTTCAATGACAGTGTATTTCTCATCTGAATCCAAGGAGGCCAGAATAAAGTAGCACAATATTTTTCAAGTACTGAAAGAAAATAACAGTCAATGGGGGTTCTATATCCCAAAAAAATATCCTTCTGGAATGAAGGGGAAATAAATTCTCAAAGAATTTGTTGTTAGCAAAATTACTCTTAAGATAACAGAAGAAGGCATGGAACTTCAAAAAGGAAAGATGTGAAAGAATAAATATAGGGGTAAATGAAATAGTGTCACCTACTTCTCATGAGATTCTGAAATCATATTGAATGGTTGAAGCTAAAATTATAAAATCATCTGATATGGTGTGCAATATAGGGAGACAGAATACTTAGACTTATATTTAAAAACTGGGGAGAGTAAAGGGGCCCAAATGAATGTAAGGTTTCTATACTACTTTTGAAGTGGTTAAAGTGCATTCTTATTTAAACCTTGTATGGCCTTATTACTGAAATAAGGCCAAGATTATTAACCACTTCCTTATGTGAATAAAGTGAAGCTTAAAGATGTTTTATGACTTGCCCAAGGTCACAAGGTCAGTGAGTAGTAGAATGAGAGAAGAAATCAATAGACTCTAGTTCACACACATATACAGTTGGCTACTTTTCTGAATTGCCAGCAATTCTACATCAGTGGGATCTGAATAACAAAGGGCTCATTTTAGGTTTTGGTTGTTTAGTTTTGTTTTATAAAGATAATTAACTTTCTGGGAATGATGGAAATATTCTGAAACAAGATTTTGATAATGGTTGTACAACTGTTTAAATTTGCTAAAACTCATCAAACCTTACAATTGAAACAGGTGAATTTATGGTATGTAAATTACAACTCAATTTTGCTGTTTAAAAAAAGAGACAATTACTCTGACATGCCAATAAAATAAAAATTGCAAGGGCCAAAACAAATCTTTTCTATATTAATTGCTGTAGTTCATAGAGATTGCTAGAAATAGGGGAAGCTTAACTCTGTTGATTTTTGCTAGGCTTGACTGCACTGTCAATTTTTAAAAAATTATTGACCTGTTTCAATTGGAAAGGAAATGAATATACACTTATATTTCCATTTAAAAATATAATAGTGGTTTTTTTTTAACCATCTATCTAGAAAGAGCAGAAAATTGGAACCAAATCGATTTTTTTGAAGTTTTGCCCCATAATCCTTCCTCCTTTCCCATCACTGTGTCTATATTATTCTTACAGAGGATTGTAAATAAAGGAAATTATATTCACCATTTGTATAAATCAATATTTTTAGGGAGTGACAGTCCAGGTCCAATGAACTCCTCTAATAATAAGGGTAAAAAGAGATTATTGCATTATGTTTATAGCTCTTTAGAATTCTTATGCTGAACACTATCTTTTGCAACTTTATTTAATGTCAATAAAAACATAGTATCAAAACTTATTTCATGAAGTGTAATGGGAGGCCAAGACATCCATGACATCTTGGTTATCAGGAGGTTCATACAAGAGATGTTTCAACTTCACATCTGTAGCTTCTAAGTCCCACTTTTCACAGTTTTGTCTCCATTTAGCACCATTCACAAAAATTTACAGACCCAAGCACACAGACAAAACATTAAACCTGATCCATGTTGCCATCTACATAATCCCAAAAAGCTGGGCACAAAAATGAAAAATGCCATTAAGGTCATTAAAGTAAGAAAATAAATAAGCTATGCAAGCTTAAAAGATGCTCTTTCTGATTTGGGGCCATTAATCACCTGGTGTCTGGCAGCTGCTATGGGAAGGGAGCTACATTCTGTTGCTTTCTAGCCCTTGTGCTTCTGAAGGGACTGGGACTCGACCCTTCTGGAGGATAAGTCACCTCTACCCTGGGAAAGGTGGTGAAATAGTTCTCTGGCTTTGGGCTATATCTTTCAATGTTCAAGAAGTTTCTTGTCATCTCTGACATGGAAGAGAGCTCTTTGAATCTTTAAGGACAATGAAGCCATGTGGCCCTCTCTCTCTCATGTACCTCTGGCTAGTGTGGAATTTGGGGCAGGGAAAAAGATTCTGTCTCTTAGCGCCAAGATTACAAACTTTAGTGTCTATCCAATATTTTCAACCAGTTTAGGAATTACAAGCATGGACTCCAGAGTAAGACAGACTTGGGTATAAATGCTGACTTTGTCACCTACTAGCTGTATGACAACAGATAAGTTATTTAAACTCTTTCATCCTCAACATAAGTGGAAATACTGACTACTTACCTCATAGCTCTATTGAGAGGAACATGAACTAAATGCATGTAAGTACATACAGAGTCTTGCACAAAATCACTTTTGATAATTATGTGCTGTTATAATGAATTACAAAGCTTGAGGCAGAATTAGAAAAGCATTCTCCAGGACCAGAATGGGAAGCATTGTGAAGCAATCTGGTCTTTTTTTTTTTTAACTTCTGTGAGAAGGGGAGGAAGGGAGTACGTTTCAATGGTCTTTTTCACTTGGGCGTTCCACTCAGCCTGGTTGAAGGAATAGGTCCATTGCTATGCCACAAAACTCTGGATTAGCAATGGCTGACTATCCACACTTGCACACACACACATCTAGATCCATCTATTTAAGCTAATGTTGTCTTGGATAGCTTTTCATCTTGTACAGATAGAACTGCTTCAAACATGCTAATTACTACACTTGTTATTTTTCGAGGTATATTATAATCTCCAATTTATCCACTTCACATTTGTGGAAGTCAGAGTTACTCTAAGAAGGCCAGTCATTGTTGTGTAGATGAGAAGCTGAAGGGCACAAACAAAGGCTGGAAGAGAAACAAAGTGCCAGATCATTCAGGAACTGGTAGGTCAAGGCAAGGGATTATGATTTTATTGAAATTACAATATGAAGATACCTAAGGCTTTTAAGAAGTATGTTCAAAAATGACTTCGTCTTGCTAAGACAGCCAGCACTACAATAGACATCCCTCTATACATCTCTGTGCACATGTATAAAAATGTCTGCAAGAAAAATTGCTAGAAATTACCCCGTCAAACAGTTTGCACATTTTTAAAATTGACGGATTCCAAGTGATGAAGCAGGGGATAAAGCCCAAATTTCTGGATCCTTATTTCTCTGCTGTCTTGATTTATGTTAAATATTCACTTTCATATCATGACCATAGTTGGGGCAGAATAAATATTTGTCTGAGGATTAATGCTAATGAATGGCACATCCTGATGTGTGGTTATATTAGACAAGGGGACTTTTTGTTGTAAGTAACATAAATGTCAATTTTAAAACTCTATGCTAATAAAAGAATTGATTAGGTTATTACCTTGAAATATCTGGCATCAGGCACAGTTTGATGTAGAGACTCAGATTGTGTTACAAGCAGTTGCTTGCTCTATCTCTGTTGCTCTGTATCATCTATCTATCTATCTATCTATCTATCTATCTATCTATCTATCTATCTATCTATCTATCTATCTAATCTATCTCCCTTCCTACCTCTTTCCCTGGGATCTAATTGGCCCTATCATTGCCTGTTGTAGACAGCCTCTCTCCACATAGTGGAGATGATGATTGCCGGAAACCCCAAACCTACACCCTTATAGTTCACAAGTCAAATGCCTTCCCCACTGGCTCTAGCAGAAAGGTCTTAAGCCATGTGATCATCACAGAGGCAATCACTGTGCCTGAGGATGGGTGGACAGGAGATGCTTCTATAATAGATACAACATGGGTTACAGTCCAGTCTCATCCTTAAGTGGGGTGTCCAGGCCACTCAATTAGAGCTCCACCAAAATAATATTGCTTAAAGGAGCAGGTCTCCCAAAGGAAGGAGAAAGCAGGGAGTGGGAAAACTAGCTAGGCAGAAAATAGGTGGTTCTAGAAGTAACCTTGCCTTGAACACTTGAACATCCTAGTTGTTATGTTCAATGGAAAAGTAACCCACATTCTACCCCCACGTGAGCTGCCACAACACAGTGGAAACACCTTTATGAATAAAAAGCCTCTGTTATCTGCATCCGTTTTAAAGCCTTTGCCCTACAGAATTAATATTATGCATCAGGTTAAATTCACTCTAATGCTCCAGCTGATAAAGAGTGGTGTTTTCTCTGTTCCCAAGCACTAGGATTATAATGAGATTCAACTCTACGCCAACAGAAAATAATAAAAAAGCCCCTCCCTGAAGGAGACTCAGGGCTGTAGGAGGGTGGTCATCAGTTGGCCTGCAGTATAATTCGCTACAGCAGATGTTCAGGCAGCATCCTGAAGAGGTGGCCACTAGCAGGGCCGCATTTAGAGAGAGAGGAGTGAGGCTGGAGATGTGGCCATCCATTCATTTTGTCACCTGGACATCTCCTGACTGTGCCCAGTGATTGATTTCAAGCTTCCTCTTTTAGGGCTAAATTCATCCATGACAAAGATTCGGAGATATGGGCAGAGGACCATAGACCTAGAAATGCCAATGGTGAGAAGGGCCTTATATTGAACTAAGTCACTTTATGAAGAAGGAAATTGAGACACAAAGCAAATATATATCTGCTGAAGTTAGCAGTAAGCAGACAAAAATATACCTTCATTGCATCTTCCTTTTACATCTTCTATTGTAGATGTACTTGTTACTAAATTCAATTCATTTTAATTTTTTCCTAAACCCAAGGGAATACATCTTTACAAGGAAATTGTTCCTTTCTCACTTGAACATATTAATGTTTTCTTTAATGTCCTTTTATGTTTTATGTTTCCTTAAACTGTTCATGTAAAATTACTTTTATATACTTTGTTTAGGACAAAACCCCAGAGAAGAACGAAAGCAGTCATGTTCCTGGTAAAGAGTATCACACTTTCACACCACTAATGCGTTCAAGCTTAACACTGTAAGGGGGTGGATGAAATCAGAATCTACTGTTGGCCAGATATTATGTAGAGATCTGTCAAATATTCTCCACCTTACACAATTCTGTGATAAAGGCATCCTTAGAACCATTTTACAGATGAAGCAACTGTTATCCATAGAGTGTAAAGAAATATTTCAAAATAACTTAGCAAGTTAATAATGGAGCAAGGATTTAAACCCAAATGTGCCTATTACCAAAATTCAAGCTCTTTCAACTCCTAGATTTCATCCTCCAGGTGCTACTTTAGAAACCCTGTCTATTGCAGTGCTGGTTTTTTGGGCCAGAAGCAGGTACAATCTAGTGTCTCATAAATGAAGGCAGTTGGATTTCTCCCACAATATAAACAATATTAGTGGACTAAAAACATACCTCTCCCTAATATTGTGTATTTTTTAAAGCTTTTCACATAAATTTCATTAATAGTCTTTGAGGAAAATAGGACAGATTTTAATACTCCAGTTTTACAAGTGGGAAAACAGCAAGCCAGAGTGAACCCTTTAAGATTCCAAGATGATAGAGGGGCCAGCCTAGAAACCAGACATCCTGCTTCAAAATCTAGAGCTCTTCTTACCACATAACGGTACTCAGAGATGTGAAAAGAGGGAACTCCATTAGTGATATTTTTCCTCCTAAAGAAATTAAATTGTTTCCTCTACCCAACAGAAGTGGGTGTGAGGTCAAACGTTTACTCAGTCATTCCCAGTCTCAAGAGCAGTTGACACATCTAGAAACTTAGACTTTTTTCCCTTTTGCTATCAATACCTCCTACCCAAAGAAACCACAGCAGGACCATTTCATTGGAGAATCTCCCCACAGGGAAAGAGTCAACTTTGGCAGAAATTCTGATGGCCTCACATCGGGAGCTGGCTCTCAGACTTGGCTGCTTCTAGTTGCTCTGAAGGCACAAGTGGACAAGGGAGAGCTTCCCACTGTGCCTCATTTGAGCATTGATCTGCTTCCTGTCTGCAAGCCTACAACTCTAGGCAGTCTCCCTTGCCCATCCTAGGGACATGAATTCATCCTTTAAATAAATAAGCAAACTAACACTTGAAAAGTTTTACAAAGTTCTGCCACATCCATCATCTAATTAAATTCTGAACCCAACCCAATGAGTGTGTATCTGCATTTCTTCATATGAGGAAATTGTGGCTAGTCATGGAGATACCGAGCTGACTGATTTGCATTTCTTGACCCATGTCCTTTTTCCAACATCATACTTTTACTTAATGACCTTTGACTACCTATCTAAAACTTTGTGGTGGGAATTTCCCCAGTGAAACATTCAGAGACCTTATCTCTCAGTATCTCAGGCATCCAGTCAGCAAGCAGCTCCTACTCTCTTGCATGATGGAAACACCTCACAGAGGAGCAGAGATAAGAACACTCAGATATATGCCAGCTTCCTCTTCTGGGGAGAGGAGGTGCCAGGCTTTGATATACTGCTCTGTGAATTCAATGTGCACCCCCTACTAGATTTTGCATTCTCACCTTCTTCTCCATTTGGTGACAGGCATATATCTTCAGTGGCCTCATCACAATCCCCCAAACTGCCCTTCTCTATGTTCTTGAAAAGTTTCTCTTTAGTTGATCCAATTTATTTCAAAAGCTCTTATGAAGATTTTAAATTTGTTGCTTTTGAGAGAGAAGCCAGGACATGAGAAAAAATATAGTAGGGTGATAGCAGAGCAGGAGATTTGGGTTTGTGGCTTTGCCCTTTACATGCAACTGGCTCTCCCATGCAAATTAACACAGCCTATTTGTAAGAGTCCTGGTACATCACTCCACACTAACTCTTCCAAGGAATTTCCCTGCACATTCCTCTGCTTTTGACCCACTATTCTTTCACCATTTCTATTACTTTGCAGTCTATAACTCCATTCCTTGACTCCCTATAATTGACTCTAGTCCTTTACTTCATTAAAAAGCCAAACTCCTCTCTGGCTTGGTGAATGCATTGCCCATCTCAACTCTGCAGTGGTAACCCTCTTTTGACTGTGTATTTTCATCCTCACTATTCCATCCCAACAGCTTTATATAAAATATTCCTTTGGTAAGACCTGACGCTACAACATCCTAACATCCAGTTCCCAAACAAAGGAGGGACAAGCCACACAATTCTTGGAGACTTTCTGTCTCTCAGTGGATCATATTTTCTTGTATGAAATGAGAGGTTTTAACTAGATTATCAAAAGAAGGGAGGGAGGGAGGGAGGAAGGGAGGAAGTTAAGGCAGGAAGGAAGGAAAGAAGGAAGGAGAAAGAAAAAAGATTGTTTTCATAAATACAATATGAATGATCAGAATTTTAGACTTGGAGTATACTATAGGGAAAATAAAGTCCATTGTCTTTAATTTTACCCATGAAAAAACTATTATGTCAATAGAACTTAAATATTATGTGTCATGGACTCTAATTGAGAATCAGAAGAAGAAAGTTATGATCAATCACCAGAATAAAGTATGTATATATAATTATACATGCACACATACAATTTCATTAAGCCCACCCTAACCTCAGGTTAGGAATCCTGCAATTGTGATTCTAGCTCAAGACTCAATGCAAATGGTGTTTGGGCCACACATTTGGTACTTAATTTAAGAAATCATGTTTAAATGTTATATAATCATCTTGACTTTTCTCTAGTATTTTCATGTAATATTAAACTAGTCTATTTAACTATGGTCTTTAATGAATATATTTGCAATAAATATGTAGGAAAAAAAGATTGGAAAAGAATTGCAAGCATCTAAGTCAAATCAAATTAATAATCAAATGATGGTATAGTTCTCATTTTGCTTAAAATCCATTCATTACCATGAACTTAAAACATTTTATATAAACACATTTGGTAATCATTAAAAAATGATCATTTGTCACACTAGTATTCTAATTTTTACTGTGGATAATATGATCCCAATACTCAGGAGCTTAGATGATATGAGCTCAACTTCTTATCCTGAGATCCTCAAATTGAAGGGATATCTAGTTAGCTTTTATATTAAATTGATAAAGTACAACCTAGAGAAAGAAAGAGATGCCTCTCTACTTGGATGATAAATGACTGTGCATTTAAAATGTTATTACAATTTCACTGAATCATGAAACATAGCTAATATAATTAATCATGAAAACATACCAAATCTGCTGAAGAGAGGTAAAGAAAAAAAATATTAGGCTCAGCAATACTACAAAACCTAATAAAAGGGTGTTTAAAATGTTGCTTCAGCCTTAAGTGTTCATATTCATATGAACACTTCATATTCTTATTTAATATAGCCTTCTACAATAAGAATATATAATTTAATTCATCAGGGTAGAAAGACTTAGGCCAACAACTGCAGAAAGTATCTAGAAGACAAGTAAATGAGAATAGATCAACGCATCAGAAAACTTTCAAAGAGCCCCATAGATATACTTTTCAATAAGAAAAGCCAGCAGATGCTGAATCCCCAGGCACCATCAGTGAAGAAGTTGTCCAAATAATTAATGAGACAAAGTCTAAGTCTTGGTATAATTCTTGGTAATAGAGAATTCAGTTATAAAAATCTGCAGATGCCTTAGGTCTCATTGCAGTAATGAGCTCAATGTGGTCATCACATAGGGAAAACTTCAAGATGTTTAATATGAACAAGAATGAGTAAGAATTTAATTGACCCAGAGCCCATTTGCAATCTAGAGAATTCAAACTCAGAAAGACTTATGTCAGTCCAAAATTGGGATGTTATGGAAAATGTGTTCTTAGTCTGAGCTGAAACAACCAATTCACTGGATGGTTTGGGGAAAAATCATGGATTCAGAACATGTTATATTTATCAGAATTCATTCTATTTTAAATAGCAAAAACTCAACCCAAAATAGCTTATTAAACAAGTGAAACAAATGACAAAAAAGAGAATTTATTTAATGGCTAACAAACCTGGGAAGTCCAAGGAAATCCCGGAGATAGATCTTCGGTCACACCTTAATTCAGACACTGAAATAATATCATGAGGGCTACATTTCCATTTTCATTACTCAGATAGATGACTTACTTTGTCAACAACAGAAAAAAAAAAAAAAAAAACTTAAATCTTTTGTAAAGGCTAATAGAAGGAAGATAGTGTTTGATTAGATGATCTTTATAGTTCATTCGCATGAAAGGTTATCTAAGAATAAAGCCGGGCAGCAGATGTGGCTCAAGTGGTTGAGCTCCATCTTCCCACATAAGAGATCTAGAGTTCAATCACCGGCCATGGTACCTCAAAAAAAATAAAAATAAAAAAATAAAGCCAACTATTGCACAACAATCCCTTTGCCTAATACTCCTGGGAGTCTAACGCTCAGTAATTATATGCCCAACAGCAATCACTAACTCTTAAGCTGACCACAAGGCCAATGAAACCTAAAGACATTATGAGATGGGTAGTGTATTAGTCAGCCAAAGGGGTGCTGATGCAAAATACCAGAAACTGGCTGGCTTTTATAAAGGGTATTTACTTGGGGTAGAAGCTTACAGTTACCAGGCCATAAAGCATAAGTTACTTCTCTCACCAAAGTCTGTTGCCACGTGTTGGAGCAAGATGGCTGCTGACATATGCAAGGGCTTAGGCTTCCTCCTTCTCTTAAGGTGCTGTGGTCCCAGCTTCTTCCAATATCAACTGTAGGCTTCGAAAAGTCTCGCCCCTCTTCCGGGGCTTGTTTCTCTCCAGATTCAGCTGCTCTCCTCTCTCCACAAGGCCAGCTATAAACTATCAGGCGAACAGCTCGTCTCTCTTCTTAGGGCTTCTACTGGGTCTATGGAGCCGTCTCTATTTTTCCGTGTTCTCCTGCTTGTTTACTTCCCAGGGTTCCAGCATTAAAACTCGAACTAACTCCTGTGCCTTGCTGTTTTCTTTGTGAGAAAACTACTGACATGGCCCAATCAAAGCCCTAATCATGTTTTTAATCAAGTAAAAGTGAAACCTCCGACAGGCCAGTTTACAAACATAATCTAATATCTGTTTTTGGAATTCATAAACAATATCAAACTACTACAGGTAGTATAAATAAAACAAAACAAATTTACCCATAACAACAATTCAGAATGCGATGAAATGCTGAGCTGACTATGGTCCACTAAAGATAAGGCAGCCTATGTGTATATGTATTGAGACCAATTATTTACTCACCAGGAGTAAGTCAGCAAAATTTTCTGTTGGATCCAGAGAAAAACATAGATCCCCTTTATGCCAAGTATAGCCAAGAAGAAGAACATTTGTTTTTCCTAAGCAGAGCCCAGCAGTCTGCCAGTCATTTGGGGTCCTGAGGAGATTTTAGATGGCACTGACACTAATGCCAAAGAATGTATTCAAACTCCTTGAATGTGGACTTCTGGAAATTGTAGTTGGACGCACAGCTACACATGCTCAGGGACTGAAGGAGTTGCTGAGGGAATGTGTTTTTAAATATAAATATAATAGCACTCTGCAAATGTAGTTGAAGCATTTCTCAGTCCCTATACTTGGTATGTTTTGCCAATCACCAGAACAGTGGAGAAAAGTGTTATATAGTAGATTATTGAAAGTGATTTTCTGAATTCAGAATGTATTCCTTACCTTCAGTTGGACATCTGTGTAGAATAAG
Source organism: Tolypeutes matacus (assembly GCA_026826555.1). NCBI lineage: Eukaryota > Metazoa > Chordata > Mammalia > Cingulata > Chlamyphoridae > Tolypeutes > Tolypeutes matacus. The sequence continues at coordinate 1,913,930 of JAKSZT010053836.1, forward strand.
AAACTCCTAGATCATAATACCTAAGAACAAATGGACCAAGTATGTCTTTCCCACTACTGCTTACCTGAGACAGACTACAGTCCCTGGTACGTCATTAGTGCTCAGTAACAAACCTCCAGTGCACATCATGACACTCCATGGAAGAGATTTTCCCTTGCAAAGGGGCCTTATGGAGACAGCTGTTCACTCTGTTGCCTGCCTCCCTCTTCTTCAGACTCTTGGCAGCCAAACATACAAATTACTACTTAATGCACCATTTTACTAATCTCTCTATCTCAGTGACAAATCTGGGCATCTCTTAGCAAACTACACTACCGTTGGGTTGAAATTAACATTACTCCGGAGTCCCGAGAAACCTTGCTCAACAAATTGTTGCTGAGAAAGCACAATAGGAATGTATGGCAGGCTGAGAGCTCTCAAAAGTAAGTAAAAGCGTCAGCACAAGTCAATTAATACAGGAAGAAGAAAAATAAAATCATAGACCAAAGCTACTAGTTCATTTATGCAAAAATGAATTTTCATTATTTAGAAAATAAACTGTTATGCTAATTTTTAAAGAAATAAGGAGCACAAGGAAACTTCTGTATGAATGCCAAAGTTCAACAACACAATGACATGCATTCACGGTGGTAAAGCATAAATTCCTCCTCAAATGATTTTACTTAATCTCTAAGTCTATTTTCTCCTTTGTGGAATGTGTACAGTAATTGCATAAGGCTGTTCCAATGATTAATTTAGAAATTGTATGTAGAGCTCCTGATGCAGTTTCTCCAAAATGATGCCTTTTTTCCAGTTACTTAAGAAGAAGGAGTATTAACTTTTAATAATCAATGAGTTTAGAAACAGTGCATTAAATTAAGTTAAAAGGTATATTTTTTGCAGGGTATTTCAGACCAGAGCAAATTATATAATAAGATACATAGGAATTCTCCAAGATGGGGATGTAGTATACAACATCCTCCAAACACCGCCCCCCACAGAGCCCCGTTTTCTAAAGCAGTCAGAGGGCTCATGTACTTTGTGTTCCAATTTGGGAACCATTGATTGAGCTCAACCCTCTCAATTAAAAGAAAGGGAACTGAGCAGGACCCAGATTAGGATGAGAAAAGCAGCTGCCTATGGTACAAAATTTAAGGAGGCACTCATCCTCATGGCCAGCCCTGCATTTCCGTAACAGTGAGAGTGGGTAAACGTAAGAGCCCCTCAAATCCTAGGCACCTCATATGCCTCATCCTAATCCTGGTCCTGGAACTGAGACACTGAAAAAGAAAGTGCTTGCCCACTAGTTACTATTAGACTTGAACACAGGCATCCTGATTCCAAACAAATGTTTTCCCAGAAAACATTTACCTTTGTAAATAACTTGCTTCCAAACCAACCAGTCCCAGAGTTTCTGCCTGGTCCCTATTCCCTGGGTTACCTTTGGCTTCAGGTATGGGATTTTTCTGAGAAACTATCAAATATTGATCTGCTAAGTTTATAATAGCATTAAACAAAACAGACAAAACTGTTGATTGGTATTTATGGACATGACCCAAAGAGACTCATTGTGGGTAAGACTGGAGACTGAAATTGTGCACCCATTCATCTTTAAATCCTATATTGAGCCTCTGGAAATAGGACTCAATATTTAATCCATTGTCACAAGCCTTTTCCACTGTGAGCCAGGCTCCTAAGTTGGAAGTAAGGACTGCAACCAGGGTCATTCGCAACATACCACATTCCATTTCTTTTGTAGACTTCCTCATTTCCACAAGCCATTGATTTTATACTTCCACCAATAACCTGGAGTTTAAGAAAAATAGCTTTTAATATTTATTTATTTAAGGAACACAGTAGGAAATTAACAGGAAAAGTTTGTGGACATGCCATTGGGAAGAGATTTTTGGAAAGGCCAACAACAAAAAGTCTTCATATTTACAAAGAAGAGTCCAACTGCCATTACAGTATCCTTGGGGGACTAGTATTCTGGGGGTGGGGGTGGGGGTTACTGCTTAAGGCCTGGATGGTTTACTCCAGAGGAAACAAAACAAAACACCTAAAACCACAAAATTAGTTTTATGGATACCCAGAACAAATGCTACAAATTAAATTCATGGAAACTGATTTGCTAACTCAAAGGCAAGGCCCTCAAACCATGAATATTTAATATTTAAATTAATGAAACTTTTTTTTACATTTGGGCATCTGATTCTCCAGTTAACTCTAGCCTTGATATTAGATTAGAAAGTACCTCTATAGTTGGAAAACTAAGTAAATAACACCTGGATGTGGGGGAAGGGAGGCGAGGGGAGTGTGAAACATATCATGAAAAAGAGACACAAGAACACAAAATATACAGATGTTAGCCTCTAGCACAGATGGTTGCCAGTGCCCTACGTAAGATGGCTTGTCTGGACTGGGGTGCATGTGCACTGTGCTCATAAAACAAAGGTTTAATCTGTTAGAAGGAACTTACCTGGAAAGTCCCAGAATCATTACCTATAACTCTGAGCTAAGTGGCCTTGATCACCCCATGCTAAGTGTCACCTTGGCGTCAAAAGCAGATGGGGTGTTTTGCTTGCAGAGACTATCCATTGTGCATTTTGTTTATGTGCCAATTACTCTCTTAAAGTTCCAAGAACTCTAATGATGCAGAATATGAAAACATGTATTGAGCTGCCAGAATCACTAATGACCAAAGGCAAATAAGAGGAAAATGAGAGTGCTAAAGAGGTCTGACCCAATTTTGGATCCTAGCCAGATGTTCAAGGAATGCCAACTGCTTTCAGCATAGGTTACACCTGCTTTATTAGCAGTAAGAAGATAATTTGGAAGATCACAGGGAAATTAAATAGTTATAGATAAGTGATCTAACAAGTCTTTCTCAACGAGAAAGGGAACAGGTTGCAATTTAATAACATGATCACAAATGGAATTGAAGGTTAATGACCTTGTACTTTACAATTTAATGGGGCACACACAGTACCAGGCTAAAAGTAAATGTATTGACAGATACAAATGCATACACTGGCATTTTATGAATAAATTATTATAGCAACAATTGTGATTAAATTGCTTTGTTTTAATATAGCCTAGTAATTAAGCCATGAGTGGTTTCCTGCCTGCTTCTTTTCTAAACTGGCCAACCAAATAAAACTATATGACTCAGCTAAAATAGTTCTGACTATACCCTCAAACTTTTTTACAGGGTGGAGCTACGTAGGTATTCCAACTATATAAACGAGGATTTGTTTTTTTCTCTCCCTCCCCTTTTTGATGAGTGTTTACAAAGGAAAACAATACAACAGTGAATTGGGTAAACATAAACCCCTTTTCCATCACAACAAACACCATTAATTCTGACTCAGTCCTTTCCCAAAAGGGGATTTGTTTTCCCCTAAAGCTCAGAGTAACTCTTGGGCCATCCAATTTAATCACCATCTAGACCTTAGCACTGGCTAAAAAACAACCACCTCAGAGATGCCAAAGCAATTGCCATCTCTGCTTGTGTGTCAACCTGCCCTGGGATTCGTCTGGGTGGGCTGCCCCCTCTGTGTTCCCATGGCTCCTTGGTTTAGCTATGTCACAGCACGATTCTCCCAATATCCCACTTGTCAATTCATGGATCTAGTCATGTTGTTTCCTGAGGGCAGGACTGTGATCATCTGTGTATCTACAGATCCTGAATATACTAGGTGCTCAAAAATATTGATTGTTAAAGGAAGAAAAGGCAAACGCTAACTCACAGCTCATCAAAACCAAAGAGAGCCCATCTCTATGGATGAATTAGTCCAATACATACTTATTTTAGTGTCTGCCAAATTCAAGGATTTCTGAGGATATGACAACAGATAAGATATAATCCCTGCCCTCAAATGAAGTATAATCCATTGGTTAGAAGTACATCCACATTAAAGTAAAATCACTATTTACTAGGTACTGCTGTGAATTCAATATTAACTCTCCAAATCTCATCATGATGATATGAGATAGGTAGTATTATTATCCCTCTTTCACAGATGAGCCTGAGGTACATAGATTAGGAAACTTTCCCAAGGCCTCCTACTAGTAAGTGACACAGCCCAGTTTCTGTCTTGGACAAGCTGCTTGCAAAGCTTACCCACTTAACTACCATACAGTGTACATGTCAAAAAGACTGTACGTTTAGAGGAGGTAAAGGTCATTGGTCGTTCTGCATTGGGTAAACTAGAGAAAGTGCCAGAGCAGAGGTCAACAGTGAACTGTGTTTTGAGGGGTGGGAGGGGTCATGTGGGGAAAGAGTTGATGAGGCTGTAGAATAAGGAAGATCAACATAGAGACAAATGTGGACATTGTGTGGCCGGAGCAAAGGACTCAAATGGACCACAGTGAAATAAAAGGATACAGAGTTAAATTTTGAGGACTTCACTGGCCATGCTAAAAGTCTTCAGAGGTTCTTGACACTCAATCTTTGCAGCCAGAAACCTCTATGTACTTGGCCCATCTACAAGCTAGACTCAACAGAGTTATGCCTGTTCTTTCAAGATTCCAGTATTTTCAGAGAAACAGAGGGCTCAGATTGCAATCTTCTTGGACTAAAGAAACCAATCAGTGGCACAGGTGGCTGGTAGAAAACTTCTATGCTAATCAGTCAAAGGTGCCCTCTCCAGGTGTAACTTAGTTTGGTGAGGAGAGGGTGCCTTTATGTGAATTTCCAAAATGATCCCCTCTTGGAAGACACAGCTTTGTTCATGCCTTGGCCGGATGGGCACCGGCAGATTTGCCTCCACTTGCTCCTTTGACCATGAGTATTTGGGCAGCACACTAAAGCCTGACCATATACTATAGCCCCTATTCCAACCCAAAATGTTCATTAAGCCATAATATTTGTGATGATATATGTGGCTTAATACAATTAGCAAAGGTTATTTATATATGCATGTGCTCAAAGACAAGTATCAATACCCATGTCTTGCTTTTTTAAAAGAATATTGCTATAAAAAGTTGATAAACAATCAAGAATTCTTTAATATGCCTTAAAAATATTGATATCCTTGAACCAATGACTATGTATCTGAGAATCAATCTTAAGGAAATTCTTTCTTTGTGATCCCTCCTCTTATAACTGAGAGTAATAAAAATGTAAACAGCAACTTATTTATGACAGAATAAGATGAATTTTTCAATAAAGGGGCAAGTGACAGTTTCTGGGAGCTGAACAGAAAAAAAATACCTGATTGGAAAACAGGAAGAGGAAAGGCTTCCTAGAGGTGGCATTTCTTTATCATGGGCCTAAGAGAGACTCCTCATATAGGGGGGTCTCATGAGTAGCAGAGAGGAAAAGCTCTAGCCACTTCCTCTGAAATAAAGAAGTTAGGGATTTCTGTTTCAAAGTAAGAATTAGAGGAGAGAGAAAGCACCCCTCTGCTTCAAGGGGGAAAAAAAGGCTTATTTGCTAGAAAACAAACAACCGAAAGTCTCCTGCTGAATGAAGTTTGAGAAAGGATGTATGAGCAGAGATAGCATAGGAAAGCACAATATAGCTTCCTATAGGAAAAGAAAGAAAGATGGCACTTTGCTTTATGCAACTAGAAAGCAAAAGTAGAGAAGACATTAAAGGCCTTGAACTCCTGATGCTTATATTAGTCTGATCCCAGATATCCTAGATAAATCTCATTAAAGCAATAATGGTTTGCTTTTTCCCAAGCTTATCAATATTCAAGTAAATTCCAAACAGCAGGTAGATAAACTTTGTCCCTCCCTGTTAATATCCAGCCACACACATTAATAGTCTACAGAGGATAGGGGTATGTGGGTTCCATGAAGGGGCCACAGGTTTTGGAAGCTGCTTCCTTCCCCCTTTGCAGAGGTTTCCCTGGGAGGCTTTTCAAGGTTTGCTAGTGCATGATATGTCAAAGCATGGCCCCTTTGACTGATTGAGGAAGCAAACCTTGAATGAACTTGGATGGGAAATACTTGGGAATTCATATTATTTTTGTCAGAGGATCCTCTTCCATGTCTACTTTGGCCCACATTCAAAGTTGGAAACAAAAGCCATTTCAGACACTACCATTTTAATTAACAAGCTATTTTGTTAAATTAGGGTAGTAATTGGTGGGCATTGTCTTATTTTCCTAGGCTACCCAAAGAAAATACCATGAACTGGGTTGGGTTAAATAATGGGAATTTATTTGTTCATTGTTTTGTGGGTGGGAAAATGTCAAGATGATGCTTTCTACCAAAGACAGGCTGCCAGTGATCCTGGGCTCCTCTGTCACATGACAAAACACTTGGTGGCATCTGCTGGTCTCTTCCTACACTTCCGGGTTTCATTGATTTCAGCTGCATGCTTCCAGGGCTTTCTCTCTCGTCTGAATTTCATTCTCTTATAATAGGATTAAGACTCATTTTGATTGAGGTGGGTCACACCTGATCTGAAGTAGCCTCATCAAAAGGTCCTACTTACAATGGTTTACACCATTGGATTAGATTTAAGAATAAGTTTTACTGGAGTACATACAACTTCAAACCATCACAGATGTGTTCTTGGATCTTATCAATTATGAATGCTCACTCTCTTAAAGAAAACAGCACAGGCCCTCTCTTGTCAGAATTCAGGCAGGTGGTGTCTCTGCAGGAACAGGTTTCCTGAGTTAGCCCATGATCAGATTTGGACTTGCTGATCTAGGCTCCAATCTAATGTAATCAAAAATCCCCTGTTGTCAGGCTGAATTATTAAGGAAGTCACTGGGGAAATTTCAAACATAAGATGAATTTCTTGGCTTTTACAAAATGATCAGAAAGATAGGGGTTACTTGGGAGTCCTGGATAGACAAAGACTTTTAACCATTTCTGCTCAGTATTGACCAATTACAGCTAATGATAACAGCAAAGGTATTATTACTAAAATTTGGGTGCCTTACTACATGCCAGGCAGTGTCTAGGTCCTGCATCCTATTTAATTCCCCTAACAACCTTGAGAGGTGGTTATTATTTCCACTCCACATTTCTGCATAAGGAAGCTAAGGCTCAGAATGGTAAAGCAATTTGCTCACATGGCAGGTAATATAAGGTGCCAGAATTTAAACCCAGGTTTACCTGAATCTGAAGCCTGTGGCCCTTACCATCTGTTCACTAATGTACCAACTTAAGTCAACACGTGATGAGTAAATGTCTGCCAAATGAGGCAGTGTTTGGGGTATCTAAATTCATTTGTCCAAAAACTTCCCCATATATCTGTATGGGCCCAAGATTATTTTGATTCAGCTTTGGTGACCTTTCTTTAAATTAAATTATTTTGTATTTGGAGAGGATGAGAGCAGAGTGGGAATGACTCAATCATCAACATAGTTAAAACCATTCTTAAAGGGATGGCAACAGTGTAGACACCAAAGAATGTAGAAAACAGCCAAATGTTGTGATTTTTCAGAATTCTAACAGGCACTCCATTCCCTTCCTCTTACTGTTAGGTTAGTTTTTATTATTTTTAAAATGAATTGTGGGGAAGATGACTGTGGCTATTGGGACCCTGAGCATGTTTTGGGTCTATTAGTGTCCCCTTGCTTAGTGATGCCAGTGTGGCTGGAAACTATATGAGATGAATTTTAGGTACTTACCTACTCATGCACCTAACTGGGGCTCCCCCAATTCACAATCCCTGCAGAGAGCCTGTTTTATCCTGTAACTCTACTCTACCCATGCTGACCATGTTAATTAATCCAGGGGTAGACACCTGAGAAAGTGTGACCTGTCCATGGACCGGCTATTCCTCGGTTTAGAGAAATGAACAAAGGGAGTGAGACCCTTAGGTTGTGAATTTGAGCCAGAAAACTTACATGGTGAATTTACATAATGGAGTTTCAAAGTCCTGTGATCTTGAGTTTAGGGCTGCCATTATCAGCTATGTGCACAGTTATGAGAGAATAGAATTCAGGAAGAGGTGGATGAGGATAAATAAAGCAAAAGGAGCTTATGTGCAGAGGGTCTACCCTGAGGAGACAAGTAGCCACATCACAAAACTGTCCTTCTGGATATTTGCTTATTGATCTTGCTAAATAAGGCTAGTGTCCAGCTTTTCTCAGATTCTCCTGAAAACTCTCTGTAGCTATATAATGACTCATTCTCTCCACACGTTTTATTTGAGCTTGTCTGTCTTCTTTGCCTTAAAAATAGCTCTAAATAGAAGAGAAATCCTAAGTTCATTTTGAAGTGGATAGCTGGAGGAGCCAACTAAACCTAAGCATTCTTTTCCTAAAGTTCCATTTCACAGTGGCTGATGCTATGAGAATGATCCATAAAAACCATTAGGAAAAGAATATATAATATGTGAGATAATCATGAAGAAGCCACTTTCAATCTAGTCCAGCTTAGGGAAGACACAGCACTTCTTCCGAAGTCATCGCAGATGCAGTAGAGGCCCCATGACTCAGGAGAAATAAGCAGCGGCTGTGTAGCCCAGAATATCAAGTTTTGAAGTCTGGCTCCTTCACTTAATGTGTTATCATGGGTAAGCTAGTTTATTTCTCTGAGCCCCAGTTTCTTCATCTGTGAAATGGGGATAGTAATATCCACTTGCATGGGTTTGAAGTAGACTAAATATATTAAATTTATGAACTTCCCCATTCAATTACTACCATTATATCTCATAATGCATTTGCAAGAAGTTGAAAAGAGCAGCGCTTTTCTCTTGTTAGACAACTTGGCACGTGAGTGTAGGCTGGCTTTCAAGCCCTGTTTACCCCTCCGCTCTGTACTCTTCAATAGGATACAACCTGAAAAATCATGGGTGGTGACCCTGCATATGAGTTATTTAGCAAGTAGTAGTCATTGTCATGTCCTTGTGGGTGGCTTATATTTGAGTTTACTTCTTTCAGGAAAATAGCATAGATTCATTTAAGGAAGTTGACTAGCATTATTTACCCTTAGAGAAGGTTACATAATTGGTAGAGTAGCTGGGATTTTTAAAAAAATGATAAACATTTTGAACTAGTTAGGAAAATCAAGGAAGTTCAGTGAGTTATCAAAAGAACCAAGTATATCTCATTGTTTATAATGGAAAATGGTTTGTAGTTACCTCTTATGAATTAGTTTTTTAACCTGATACCTGGAGCTCCCTGTGCTCCAAATCAGCAGCAGATTGACATGGAAAGAAAACACATCCCTGACTTCCAAATGATAAGCCACCAACCAAGAAACAGCTGATACATAGATAATTCAGAGTGAATAATTGAAAATGGCATTAAATAGGGAAAAAATTGCTTGCTTAATTTTATGAATATGGAGTATAAATTTTGGTGAGAAATATATGGGTTATAACAGCATGAACTCCTGCTGAAATGTTCAGTTTCCTTTGAAGACCAGAAAAATCTGTTAATCTTAAATTCCCCAGGACTGGATGGACTTTAAATTGTCAGAGATGAATGTATTCTGTCTGACTCGATGCTACAGATGGTTGCAGTCTGAGATCCTGATTTGTAACAGCTGTAAGAGTGACAAGGACCTAAAAGCAGTGTTTTTGGCAGAGGGCAGAAAGCCTCATATAATTAATAATCCAAATTAGAAATAGGGAAAGGGACCCGTCATTTGTAGTTCCTGCTCCCTTTGAAGGGGTCTAACTTATAAAATTGTGGAATGACTCAAACCCCAGAACACGATGAAAACTGCTTAGTGGTCCAACGTTCTTTTTATACTTTTTAGCAAGAGCAGAAATAAAGAGCTCAGAACCTTAGGTTTCTCAGCTTCAAAGCAAGAGTAAACAATGATAATTGGTTTAAAAGTATCATCCAAGACACAAGGCAGAGGAAATACTTACACACATTTTCAGGGTTGCCAGATCCCAACTCTGTTCAAAAGTTTCACATTATAAAGTACAAGAAGAGCTTCAATTTAATATTGATAGCCATGAATAAGTCACAAATTTTAATGTTCCACTAAACTGTTATGTTACTTTTATTTTTTCTATCCACTTTCTCCCTCTACCTCAACCTTTAAAAAAGTGCCCAGGCAAGAAACCCCAAGTAAGGAAAATAGTAATAAGCTTCCCATGAGATACGTCCGGAAGAGTCTAGCATATCGCCTGACACACACTAAGTTCTCCACAAAATGGAGCTCCCTTCCTCCTCATGTAGGGCATCTCGGTCCTCTCCTTGAGGGATTCCTACTAAGTCTGTAGAAGGGAGGAGGTTGATTGTTCCCAAAGAAGAACAAGGTCTGAGCATTCTCTGAATCTGACAGAAACCTGACCCTTCAGTGAGAATGAAAGCCCAGGGGTCACTATCACCCCTGTGCACATTCGACACTCCTAAAGCCCCACCTCAAAGGGAGGGCAACGTTATCTCCCAGGAAGCGAGGGGAGACTCCCAGCTACCACTCTTGTCAGGACCAGTCTCCAGCTAACAATCACACGACCTCCACCAGGTAAAGAGCTAAAGAGACCTGACTTTGAACCAGATGGGACAAAGTACAAACTCTCTCTGACCCAAAGTTTCTTTATTATTAAAATGGGGTGAAAATACCTACATTGTAAGGCCAAGGTAAGGAAAAAAATAATGTAATATGGGAAGATTTAGTGTAATGCCCAGCACTTAGTAAATACATATTAAATGGGAAATGCATTATGTTAGCAACATCTCCATGTGAATCTATATTCTGTATACTAGGTCTCTTTCCTACATAGGAGGAGGTTTCTGGGGAATCTGGGGAAACTATTGATGAAGGAACAAAAGACCAGGTACATTAAAAATGAGGTAGAAAAATTTCTAAACACAAACTGCTAATAAAGTCACCAAAAGTGTAATACACCTCACGAAGGAAAAAGTTGGCCATTTGCCATATTATCCCAGTCCCTCAAATGTGTATTGAGATAAAAATACTGCAAAGCCCACTGCAAAGATATTAAGGATGGGGTAGCAGGACCTACAACATAAGACAAAGAAAACTCAAAATTCCAAACTGAAGGAAATTTATAAAAGCTCTGGCTTTTTCCTGGTAGGGAAAAAATAGAGAAAGGAAGACAAATAAATGGGAAGAGGAAAAATAAGCATCCAGTCCTAAGAGCAATTCTCTGGCTTTTAGCTGTGAGCAGTAGGCAATCTGAGTGCACTGAGGCTTTGTAAAGAGCCCATATATGTTTCTGTTTTCCGATTCCTGCACACAATACCTCCAGATTGCCAGACCAAAGAGACTATGAGAACACAAGTGTGACTAACCTTCTGTGCTTTGGAATCACATTGCCTGAGTTTGAATAACACGTGTAACACTGGCGAGCACTGCTCGCTGGGAAGTCGCTCGGCCTCTCTAAGTCCTGGCTCCCTAATCTTTAAAAGGGACACATAATAGAGGTCCCCTCATAGGATTGATGTGAGAGTTTTAATAACATCATGAAAATTAAATTACTAAACCCTAAATCATAGCGTAAGTATTAAATTAAAGTTTTTAACATTAATAGTAATAATAATGATAATAATAATGATTTCATCAACTGGACCTACCTAGAGTTATCATAAATGGCCATATACTGGAAAGTGCTGCAAGAGGGCCTTTTTCAAACCAGCCTATATCCTTTAATTAGCTCAGCTAAACCTCAGCCAAGAGTCAGATTAATGGAATTTTGTGACCTAAAAAAAAAAGAAGAAGACTAAGCCTAATAAAAGTCATAGCAAGGTTTTGAAAATAAAGGTAGAAAAAATATCTGCAGCCAGAAACAGATATTTCCTATTCTCCTCTCCTTTTAGGAGTGTATCCAAATAGAATCTCCCTCCATTATCCAAAAATAAGCAGGAATCCTTTCCACTAACAAAAAATAAATTGAGTCTAGAGTATCTAAAATCAAACAGCTCACCTACACTTTTGGTAGTGGGTGAGGCTTGGATTTAGGATCCTCAGCAGGGGAGGCAAATGCTATACAAATAAATGAAGCATCAAACCATACAGTTAGGGAGCTTGCATGCTTTCATGAGCATTAAATTTCCTTAATATTATAAACATTTAAATGTAGCAAATACATGCACACATGACAAATGGCAAAATACAAAATGACCATCAGGATGATCACACATGTGTAAATGAATAATCAGTACATGCTCTGCACATGAAGCACTGTAGAAATGCTGAATGCTTCACTATTCACTCTTAATGTGACATCTCAAAAGCCATTCTTTCATGTTCTCTGAGCTACCAGTTTGTTAGTCCCGTGTATACAGTTAATGGGGTAACTCTGATTCCAAACTAGGCTGCTGAAATAAATATTTTGGAATTTAGCAGGGTTTTTTTGTCTTGTTTTGGTGTGTTTAGATTTTATTTTCTCTACTGTTCTAATGTTGCTTTGCTAAAGAACACTTTTTCCTTCTAACGTCTACCTTGAATCCAGAATTCACCCTGGGGGGGAAATAGTTATAGTTCATCAAAAGTTTTCAGTTACCAGACTGCAGAATAATCTGGTTCCATTCATATACCCTCTATAAGGTGTTCATTTTCCAATCAGCCAAGCATACTGAGTCAGGTTCTTCCTGTGCACTAGTGAAATAGGATATAGAGAAGAGTGCCTAATGTGCCTCCAGGATCATTCTTTTCTAAACTTCCCAAGTAGGAAGCAGTCTAGCACAGTGATTAAGTTTTCCAGAGATAGAAAAACTGGTTCATGTTCCAGCTTGATGAGGTGAGTAAACTTGAGTAAGTTAATTAACATCTTTGAACCCAGGTTTCCCATATGCAAAATACTGATAATTGCAGTACTTTTCCTTAGAATCGTTGGAAGAAGTATCATTGATAATATTACATGACTAACCACTTAAAAATAATAATAAAAGAAAAGAAAGAAAGAAAAAAAAAGAAACATCCTAAAGGCACCTCTTTTCTCCAATGATCAGAGAAGATTGGCTGGAGAATGTCTTCCCTGAGCACAGAAACTTTCTTACCAGAGCCTGACCTTGTTCTGTGAACTTCACTGATAATCCAGGGACAAGAAGGATGAGAATGTGAAAGGAGTAGCAGCCACATCTAGGAGCGACCCCAAAACAGAAGACCTCTTGGTTTTTGATGGTGGTGGCGTGTGTGTGGGGTGTGTGTGTGTAAAAGCATGCACCTCACAAGAGAGGGAGATGTTGGGTCTCAAGCATCTGTGGGTCCTGGCAGAGAATATCAGCAGCTGAACAGCTTTGTCCTTGCTGTGTACTTACAAGCATAATTCCAGGCGGAGGTCACAGCAAAGGACCCTAAAGCAGTTAAATGATGTCATTAAAACTCTGGCCACGCATCCTCATGTGTGGCTCCAGCCTGCAACAGCTGTGATTCCTTCTTAGCATCAATAGGCAGCTGCTTTTAGAGGCAGCTCCTCTCCCCCTTGTAGGCCCAGAGTGTTGTCAGAGGGGGATGACCACACTTTATCCCAAAAGAAGTTCTCTGGCCCCACGCTCAGAGTGGCCATCAACCTAAATCAGGGAATCTGTTTCCAGCTTTGCTGCTGTGGTTTAAGTAGAGTAAGTATATAATTTACCATATAAACAAAGATATTTTGGGGAGTGGAAGGGAATGTTTTTAATAGGTATTCTGGAACCACAGGCATAAACTAGAACTGTGCCAGGTAAACCGCAACGTGTGGTCACGCTATTTGGGTAGAAGACCCAGAGCTGAACCAGGGAAGTGATCACGGTTAGAGTTCCACCCCATGGGGACCCACACAAGAAGGAGGGTGTGACCTCTCCACTGCCCCCCATCAAAAACTGTTCTCACGCTCCCTCTCTCTCTCCCGCTCTCTCACGATTTTGTGTTTTTAATCTTTACTGTGTAAAATTCACATCAGAGAGTATAAACCACAAAAATCTAATGTGGGACGTTACAAATAACTGAAAGGTGAACATCCTTATGGCCACCGAGTGGGTCAAAACTGTGGCACTGCCGCACAGCCCGGGCGCCTTTCCTGTGCCCTGTTCCAAGCACAACCTCCTCCCTCTTCCCCCACAAGCAGCCATTATCATAAACCTTAGAGGAGTCATTCTATTGAGGTTTTCACCAGTTTTTAGCACTACAGTTTCGTCTTGTCATTTAAAAGAGATCTATGATCCATGTAAGTCTTGTTTTATCAATAGGTGCACCTCATCCCTTCCTTTCCTTTCCATTGATCAGTTGAACAACCTCAGATCCTGGGAGTTGTTCTCAGTTTGGAATTTGCTGGTTGCTTCACATTTCAGTGCAGTTCAGCACATTCCCCTCTCTTCTAATTTACCCACCAATTGACCCCAGTTCAATTCCTTTGGCAAGATTATAGATGGTGTTTGGCTCTGTTTTTATAATCTAGCAATTGTTAATGCTTAATGCTTATAACTATGAATTAATTGGAGTTAGCAAAATGGTGATAGCTTAATTCTATCCTTTATTTATTTATTTATTTATTTATTTTTGTTTATTCATTGGAATACTATTGTAGAGAAATACTTCCCCTTACCTATTCTGTGGTTATTAAATGCTACAATCCATAAGGATAATGTAGGATTAAATTCTTGATTCTTTCTGGGTTTTTTGTACTAATTTTCAAGTTAATGAAATGGCTTTCTATCCTCTTCCAGATCTCTCTCTTTATATCTACATATCTCTATATCTACACTGCATATAATATATATTATGTATATATATGATGTTTTTATATAATTATGGATTCATGGATTTACATATTTGATGGGTTTAAATCCATTGCAATTATTGTTGAAACTCAAATTACACCATCTTTGACCAGTGGGAGCCTCCGTCAAGTTGGCTCTGAATATCTTTGACATGAACTTCCCTTAAATTTGACAGTTCCCTTGCAATCATGTGTGCCAAGATTCTACAGGATTATCTGGTGCATCCCTTCCCCTAGACAGGTGGTGAACTATTTCTCTCAGAAGCCTTAGTTTCTTTTAGTAGGGAATGCTATTTCAAAACCAAAAATCTATTTACTAGGAATGCATATTATACTGAGTTGGTCTTTGTTTCTAGGCATTTTTAGTGGATGGAACTAGTAAATGAAACTAGGAAATTGGTCAGGCCTTTCAGTAAAATGTTGATTAGAAATGGTGAGAATGGACCCCCTTGCCTTGGTTCCCATCTTAGGGGGAAATATTTATTTTGTTTGTTCATTTATCTTTAAGTATATTATTAACAGAAGGTTTTTTTAGAGGCTTTTTATTAGATTGAGAAAGTTTCTTTCTATTCCTATTTTAATGGAAACTTTTATACTTAATGGGTATAGAGAAGACATTTTTCAACTTCATTTTATTACGGTTATTTACATTTCTTCAGTAAATCTTATTTGGTTATGATTTATTACATTTTTAAAATATAAAGCTGGACTTAGTTTGCTAATGTTGTTCCCTTCTGATTCAACCCAATCTTGTGTTAAGATAATTTGAGTTAAAGAGAAGGTTGGTTTTATCTAAACAAGGCAGAGGGCCTAAATTGTAAGACTGAAGGAAAACCCTGATACTCACTTTGCCCCAATATCTCCATCTTCCTAAAGCAGAACCTTTAGTTCAAATACTCAGTTACTTCTTTTCAAGGAAAGTCACCAATTAAACTGCCAACATGGATACTGGGAGGGTTGGTGTGGTGCCATTGAAAGAGAGCTTAGTTATCAGACAGAACACCTAGATGAACATCCATGGCCTGCAGTATTATTCCTTTCTCAAAGTGCTGGAGAGAAAATTCCATGAAAAACTATAATATATATGAACTCTCTCTCAAGCTAGAAGAACCTTATAATAATACAAGGTATTTTTAAAATAGTTACTTGTTAAATGGAGTGAACAACAGTTGCCAGTGTGCTTTGGATGGTATCAATTTCAGACTCCTGTTCTCTTATAATCACTAAGGGTGTCTCACTTCACTCTCAAAAGGATCCCAGTTTATATTAGGTATTATATCACTACCCTACTGTTAAGCCGTCTACTGTATTTAGAACTTTGACTCAAATTAGGCAGGAGAATAATAGGGCAAATGATAGAAACAGGATCTGGGATGGGTCATAGTTTTGTGACCTTGACCAAGCTGTTATTTTGTCTCCCTGTTCTTCAGCTGTAATATCTCAAAATGTGAAAAATTAGTAGAACATACCCTCATTGAGTTATTGTGAGAATTAAATAAGACAATCTATAAAAAAGATCTTAGCAGAGCATCTGGCTTATTATAATCACTCAGTGAATATCAGTGAACAAAATAGAAAAAAATAAGATAGATACATGATATGGAGGGACCTGGGTTCGATCCCCAGGACCTCCCGGTAAAAAAAAAAAAAAAAAAAAAAAGGCAGCTTAAGGAGTTGATGTAGCTCAGTGGTTGAGCACCTGCTTCTCATATATGAGGTCCTGTGTTCAATCTCTGGTACCCTCTTAAAAAAAAATAAAAAAAAATAAAAAGACAAAAAAAATCCCTTGCCAGAGCATTTCAAAAAAAAAAAAAAAAGATAGATACATGATACATTTCCAATAAAAGAGAATGTCTACAGGATGTGACCCTTTCTGAGATGGACAGGACCAAACAGGGTTTGTGAATGGGGAGTATATGTAGCCTTCTAAAGTTGCTCCTAATGAGCCCCACATTCTGGAATTCATACCTGTTTCAGTTAGGGTTCTACAAAAGAAACAGAACCAGTAGGAAATACATATTAAGAGACTTATTGCAAGGAATTTGTTTATGCAATAATTAGGGCTATTTAGGTAATTCTGAATTCCATAGGGCAGCTGCCATGAAAGGAGAGCTGGATCTCCTGGGTACAGGCTGAAGTTGCTGCATACTGGCAGAATTTCTGCCATTGGGAGAGCCCCAGTTCTACTCTTAACTTTCACCTGATTGAATCCTTCCCACCTGGAGAATCTAGAATAATCGCCCTTACTCAGAGTCAGCTGATTATGGACTGTAATTACTCTTTCACAAAATACTTTCTCAGCAACATCTAGATCAATGTTTGGTTAAATATCTGGAGACTAGAGACTAGCTGAGTGTGGGTGGAATCTGATCACTTGCTTTTGATGAGTAGAATACAGTAAAAAATGGTGGGATTTCACTTCAATGATTAGTTTAGAAAAGACGGCGTTTTTCATTTTGCTAGCCCTGGCTCTCTTGCTAGAACAGTCTAAGTCAGCATGTTGGGAAGTGCTCTTTGGACAGGCCCATATGACCTCTGTCAAACAGCTCACTGGAAACTGAATCCTGCCAACAACCATGTAAGTGAGCAAGGAAATCATTCCTTTCCAGTTCAGCCTTGAAGTAACGAGAGTCTTGTTAGAGACCCAGAGCCAGAGACCCAACTAAGTCATGCCTAGATTCCTGACCAGTCAAAAAACTGTAAGGTGATTAACGTTTTAAGCCACTAAAGTTCTGAGAAATTTGTTATGCAGAAATAGATAACTAATGCAGAGAGCTAGGCACTGTGCTAGCAGCTGGGGATACAGTAGTAATAGCCACAGTCCCTGCCTTCATGCCGCTTACAGTTCAGGGGTGCTGGTGTACCTGCAGGAGCCCATGGCCCTGGGCTCCCAAGTCCTTTTTCACTGCTGAAGTCCTGCACTTCCTCAGAAGACAAAAGGTCTGGATGGGAGGAGGGTGCATCTTCTCACCAGAAGCACCCATTTCCAAATAGGCTGGACAAAATGTTTCTACACGCACTCACTACCTATTTGCCATCTCTCTCCTGGTTAATATTCATAGAAACTTGTAGGAATCCCTGTTAATACCCAGATTTGAAATCACTATAGCCTTGGAGCCTTATTTGCATTCATGAATATGCGGCATCACAAGCCCCTTGCTTGGGATTTCTCCCTAAGACAGGTGTCAGTGCTGCATGTATGGCTATGCATTTTCCCTTTCTGAACTGAATGTCCACCTCAGGAAATAAAGACATATCCAGAGAGCAGAGGAGTGCAGTCCCCTTCCATTTTATTTCTACAGCAAATTTCACACTGGCCTCACCCTTCCCTGAACTGTTTTCAGTTATGTCTAAATTCTGGGAGAGATGAGGTTACTTTTACCACTTCCTCCAGCCCTGAGGTTTGAGAGATGGTAACCAAACTAACTGTAGTTAATTGCTTTACTAATATACTACTCAGACTTATAAAAGCAAATAAGCAAAAAATAATAAACATTTCAATCTGTGCTAATCTTGAAAATATAGACAAATAGCTAATTTACATAAATTCAAGAGAGTTAGAGTTTAATATTTGATATTTTCTAGTAGTATTGCTTTGATTAGATGGGCATGGAGATAAAAAAGCCTTTGGAATAAACTCAGAAAAATATTTGGTCCCATTCTGATTTTGTAAGACACTTCTCATTTCTTAGAAAAAGGTTCTTTTCTAAGAAATTGGTCTTGAGTCCTATTATAATAATGACTATCTTCTGCATTATCACTGTTCTAATTTGATAGGCTGCCAAAAGCATATACTAGAAATAGGTTGGCTTTTCACAGTGGGGATGTATTAGCTTATAAGCTTACAGTTCTGAGGCTGTGAAAATGTCCAAATCAAGGCATCATCAAGATATGGTACCTTCTTCCCGAAGACTGACTGCTGAAGATCCTGGACTCTTCTGTCACATAGCAAGGAACATGGAGGCATCTGCTGGTCTCACCCTTCTCTTCCAGGTTTCCTTGCCACCAGCTTCTTTTTTTACATGGCTCTCTCTTTAACTGAATTTCATTCTCTTATAAAGGACTCCAGTTAGAAGATTAAGACCCACCCTGAATGAGGTGGATCATATCTTAAGATCCTACTCGTCAAAAGATCCTACTTAAAATAGGTCCATACCCACAGGAATGTATTCATCTTATGAATATACTTTTCTGGGGTACATACAGTTTCAAACCATGACTATCTTCATCTTCTTGAATTCTACTTCTCAGGTCCAAGGGTCTTTCAAGTGTAATGGGTAGCTCCTTGGAGAAAGAAGACTTAGGGCCCAGACTTGAATTGGTTTTGGCTGACATCCATCACCAGAAAAATGAAGTAGAATCTCCTCCCAATATCCTTGGGCCTCACAGAGCCAAGACCTGGGTCATTGGAACTGCAGGCTGAGAAGATCAGTTGGCATTAGCTGGGCATAACATCTACACTTTTGGCATCCTTAGAACTACATTTACAGTCAACAGGTCTTTACTGTAAAAATCTCACAGAACCTAACAAAAACCAATATATTATTGTAGTTAAGAGCAGGATCACTGCTGTCAGACTATAAGAAAGGAGAATAGCCTTGATCCAAAAGTAGCATCTGGAAATAGCCTATATCCATCACTGCAATATCATGCTGGACAAATCCAATGTCCCAAAAATGCCCCCATATTACACCTATTCTTCCCTCTCCCATCCCTCAGAACCTTTGGTGGCCACTGCCTTTATATCAATTATAAAAGTTCTTCCATTGCTAGAATAATAATAAGTCTACTTTAGTCCATTGTTCATTCCCCAATCTTGAGGATTTTGGGATGGTGATGCCCACTTTGCTTCTAATTGAGAGGGGACTTAGATCCCATGGGGCAGATGGATGGAGCTATCTTGCTTGCAGTTGCAGGCACTCTCTGTTCCTTGGGATGGAAGCTGTCAAGCATCATCTCCTTGTTGGTTGTCCTGGATAGGAAAAAGAACTAGCATTCACAGAGGACTCACTGTTCACAAATGCTGTCTGAGCTGTTATTATCCTCATTTCACAGATGAAAAACCTGAAGCTCAGAGGATTAAGTGACAGATGCCATTAGGTTGCAGATGCAGAGTTCAAAGCCAGTTCTGTTTGATTCCCACTTCTGAACTTTTTCCACGCCATCCATTGACACAAGAGATGTGCATCCTGGACTTGGCTCTGTCTCTAACTGGCCACTGGTGTGACTATGGGCAGGGTATTCTTTGTCTCTAGGTCTTTCTAATCTGTGAGTAAATGAGTTGTTTAAACTAGAAAATCTCTGAAGTCTCTTGAAGAAACGAGGTCATCACATTCTGGCCCAAACAGGCAGTATAGCACATGCCCAACAGAGGGGTAGAAATTAGACCTGCCTGCTTGGAAGGTGGTATAATTACACCTACAGAATAATTTCAGTTTCCCTTAGGAGAGCCTTTAACTCTAGAAAAAATTAAGAGGAGACTTAGAAAAGTCTTCCCCAAAATTGGGCTGTCTTAGATTTGACTATAGACATCCGAGACCAGGATGTGCTCTGTTGGAAGTGGGGGGCGGGAGGGATGGGTGGGTGAGTGCTTTCTAGATACCATCCAACTGTCTGAGCTTTGAAGCTCTGTCCTGTGGCAAACACAAGAAGCATCATCCCTAACTCACCCAGACAAGCAATTCTAAATCATTGGGCCTTGCTTTATTTTCAGCTTTAAAATGGTTATAAAGGATTTGAACCCTGATTTGAGTCTCATGAAAAGCAAATGATAAAAATCAGATATAAAAATGTTTTGAGAGGATAGCATGATCTAGAACATGTAAGGTACAAGACTACAACTAGAAGGGAAAATATTTCCAATATAAGAAAAGAAGAATTGTGTCATTTATTTTGATAATTTATGCCTATTCACATTAATATTCTCTCTGTATAACTTTTTGTAGTGCAGACACACCCACAGACACATACACACAACAGAGAAAACAATCTATGGTAAATATATCTATAATTAAAGGAGTTTCTCAAATTTTGTCCCAAAACACATGACTAAGAAAAACTTATATTTAAAAATAAAAATCCCTGGGTTTTACCTGAATTAGAATTGGAATCTTGGGGTGGGGAATTAGCAGAAAACTTCTAAAATGCATTCCGCAAATGATTCTTTGGTCCCAGAACACAGAGTGAGCAATGCTGTAGCATCTCTACTATACATATTGAAACCCTTAGGATGAAGTATAAATTTGCATTGCTGATTTTTCTACTTGATCTGAACCCTTGGGAAAGCTCTGAGACCTATCATATGAGGGGTAGAAGATGCTACCCTTGTGGTGTATTATAGGTTTATTACAGGCCACAGAAATAATAGTATCAATCAGCATTCTTGTCATTTCCAGCCATTTGGGGTGGGAAGGTATGGTGGGATATAGAGAATGAATCCAGAGCTTCTATGGGTTCTATCTGTGATGACTCTATGTACATTAGGAGCAGGAGTGGAGCTATGTAAATCAGGGACTCCCAATATTCCGCCTGGTAAAAGCTTCCCCATTCCTCCAGGTCTGCAGAACCATGATTCTTCAAGCAGGTGAGAGTCAACTATGTGGTAGATAATCAGTATTACTGGAGTCCCCTAGAATATCAGCTTTTCCCTAGAAGCAATAGGGAAATGCAATGGTTAAGAGTGTGGGTTCTGAAATTAAACTAGCAGATACTGATTCCCAACTTAACCAATTATTAGCTGGGTAACCATGGGCAAATGAGACTCAATTTCTTCCTCCGTAAAATAGAGAATATAGCAGTAAATGCTTGATAGAGTCCCTATAAATTTTAATATAACTTGGATGATTTTGATTGGAACAGTGCTAGGCAGCTCTTATTAATGTGTTTAGTTCAGTTGCAATAATGGGAAATGGGGAAGTGTCCTATTTTCCATGGAATTCCATGGTAGTATCCTTGTTCGTCCAGGATTAGTGACCTTAAACTAAGGGCTTAAACCAAGAGTTTAAGGCTCCCTCATCTAATAATATATACTATCTCGTCCCAATCTGAATAAGTCTTTTTTTCCCCTTTTAAACATGTATCTAATAAAATATAGTCACTGACATGGCAAGTTCCCATAATGTGATCATTACCTAAATGCATAACCCAAGGGTTACATTTTCCTATTTAGGTTGCACATACAAAACACGCAATCTAAGCCAAAAACTATATGAAGGTGAGCTAATCCAGGAAAAGGGAAGATGCTTCCTTGATATTAACTCATTTAATTTATCTTAACAACCTCGGTAAATTAGATAGTATTACTCATTTTTGTAGGTGAGGAAATTAGGCTTAGATTAGATAAATTTCCAAAAGCCATTCTGCTAGTTGGTGCCAAATTGGGAATTCAACACATATTTATCTAATTCAAACTCCCATATTCTTTAAACTCAATGACCATCATGATATATATTTCTTCATAAACATGAGTACATACACATACACACCTCCTATGTGAGACAGTGAGAGTAATAAAAGGTAAATAGATAGCAAATTGTCTACATAGAGTAGACAAAGAGGTGATTTGTAATTATTGATATTAGTGCTAAATGATAATGTCTTCCCTTTCTAATTGCCACTAGAGCATGATGTAGGGAAAATTATTTGATGTTTCATGCAGGTGCCCACTAAGCCCTGGCTGGGCACTGCTTGGCATTAACTTGTCTTCTCCCCGAACCGGGAAGGTTGGGCATAGGAGAGAGCTACTGTGATCATGACACTTGGTTAAGTGAACACATCCCATTTCACTGCTGTCAAATCCTCAATGAAGGTACAAGTTCTGCTGCAGAGGAACAACCAGCTTTCCCTGATAGTGAGGAGTAGAAATCAGACAGATTCTCCCATAGGGATTTGAAAGGATTAGTGCCTTTAGGCAGAGGCATGTGGGTATGGATGCACCTTGACCTTAACCTCTTCCTTCTGAGATTTTGTGTTGATCTGTGGATCAGAGCCTGGCCTCATGAGCACCTCAAGCCCCTGCTTGATGTGTCCTACTCACTAGAATATTTCTACATAATATTTGACTAGTTAGTACATTCTGATGGTTAAAAATAGAGCAAAATGTCTTGCTGCCATGTTTTCTTTTTTCCACCCAGTTTATGTTTTTCTCCCCTAGTTCAATCACTGCTACGACTTTCTCTGAACTATTCTGGAGTTTCTTTATACAAATGTAGACATATATGAATACAAATAGTCATTTTCCTTTTCATAAAAGGTGGCATGCTACCCAATACTCTGTACTTTATTCCTCCATTTAATGATATACCTTGGAGGTTTTTTTTTTTTTCAGTATATAAAGAACTTTGCTGGTTTTTATTATTATATTATTATTCTTCCTGTTAATACTATTACTACTACTATTAATAAGGGTGTAATATCATAACATTTGTATGAACACTTTATCCAGATCCTATTGATGAAAATATGAGTTATTTCTAATCTTTTGGTGTTACAAACAACACTGCAGTGAACACAGCATTTGGCTAGGAAAATACTTTATGCAAGATTGCTGAATAAAATAATAGGAACATATGTGATTTTGAAAAATATTGATAATATTTTTAAATGGATGAATAAACAAAATTTTAAAAATAATACCTCCATAAAAGGTCATCATATAGAGAAGGCCACAGAGAAATAAGCCACTGGAAGAGCAAGAAACCACAAGTCAAGAGAACCCAGAGGAGAAAGAAGAAATTGCCATGTGCTTTGCCATGCAACAAAATAGTCAAGACCAAGGATCACTGACAGCCAGCCCCAGAATGCCAGTCTTCTAGGGAATGCAATGCCTTGCAGATGCCTCATTTTTGGATTTTTCCTAGCTTCATACCATGAGCAAATAAATTCCCAGTATTTAAACCAACCCATTGTATGGTATTTATTTTAGCAGCTGGGGAACTAAAACAGTTGCTGGTAATGGAAAATGGGGTGCTGCTATGACAAATATCTAAAAGGGCTTTGACTTTGGAATTGGGTAATGGATTGAGGATGAAAAAAATGTAGGCACTTGATAGAAAAAGCCTAGATTGCTTTAAAGAGACTGCTGGTAGAAATAAGGACATGAAGGGACTTCTGATGAGGCCTGCGAAGGAAATGATGAATGTGTTATTGGAAACTGGAGGAAAGGTGATCCTTGTTATAAAGTGGCAGAGAACTTGACAAAATTGTGTTCTGATGTTGGAGGGAGAGCAGAACTTGAATGTGATGAACTTGGATATTTACCTGAGGAGATTTACAATCTAAGTGTGGAAGGTACAGCCTGGTTTATCCTTGAGGCTTAGTAAAATGCAAGAGGACTGGGATAAGCAGGGAATTAAACTCATAAGCACAAAGGAACAAAACAAAAATTGATGTTTTTGAAAATTCTCATCCTATCCAGGAAGCATGCTTTTAGACTAGGACTGGAAGTGGCTCTATAAGGGAACTTCCTGAGCTTCTGGGAAGCAAGTTATGAGGACACAGTTGCACATGAGGTTTAAATGAGCAATGCTTTGCCAAAAAGACTGTAGCTAAACATGGATTCAGTCAGCCATTTAAGTGAAAGTGAGGATTGGAAATACAGTTATCCAGGAAGAATCTATAGAATGTTCTATTGTCTAATGGTATGGACTCACTTGAACTGCATGTAAAGCCAACAAGGTTTTTGCAAAATTTGTATGAGCAGAACCACTTCCTCTGGTTCCAACTTGCTGACTATGTCTGAATTTTCTCTGCTTGTAATGACTCCAGCCATATGGATTAAGGTCCACTCTGATTCAATTTGGCTTCATCCATCTTTGATGATCCCATCTATAAATGAGTCCATACCCACAGGACTGGGGTTAGGATTTGAATATGTCTTTTGGGGGACATGATTCAATCTACCGTAGCTCCCTTTGTGATTTTGGCCTAACATTTAACTGCACATGTGAAGACTGAGAACTTCTGAGGTCTAACAGAAAACAGCTACTGGGGATTGTCAGGCAGTAGAGATGTTGGGAAATGCCGGTGTTCAGAGAAGATGAATCTCACTGCCAACTCCAGTCTATCAGTTTAGAATCCAAGAATGTCAGACCTTAAGGGGAATGCTACTTAGCCCCAACATAACAAAGCCTAAGACCAAGCTTTGACAGGATCAAGCTGATCTGCCAGTAACTTAACTAACTGCAAGAAAAGAAACACAATATTTTTTAAAGGAAAACAGCAAACAGAATCTCAACAATGTAGCATCCACAATTTCAAACATAAAATAAAAATATGAAAAATAAGAAAAAGCAAGAAAGTGTGACACATTGCCATGAGAAATAACAGTCAAGAGAAATATACCCAAATATGATATAGGTGTTAGAATTAGCAGACTAAGAAATTTAAAATAGGTTTCATTAATAAGTTTGAGGGTTTAAAGGAAAATGGGCTATTAATGAACTATTCATTAATCATATCTAAGGAATAAGTAAACTATTAAAATAACTAAAGGTTATAATATTTGAAATAATAAATTCACTCTAGTTGGTTTTGAGTATAGCATTCCATAAATATCATAGTTCAAAGTGTTTGACAAGGTTAACCATAATATCCAGGTATTTTTTAATTTCCCCTTGTTCCAGTTATTCTATAAATAACTGAGGGGTAGTTTAGCATATCAATTTATGATTATAAATGTTTACTTACTTTTTAAATATGTCACTTATTGTCTTATGTAATTGAATCTCTGCTATTAAGCACATACACATTTGACTTTCTACCATGCTTTTATCATTAAATATTCCTTTTAATCTCTAATACTCTTTAATTTGAAGCCTATTTTGTTTTTAATATATATTGTTCAGATTTATTTTGTTTAGAATTTGCATGCTATAACTTTTTATCCATTGGTCTTTAGCATATCTGTATCTTTATATTTAATGTACAACATTTGTAGACAGTACAGAGTTGGCTCTTAACTTCTATCATTCTGATAATGTCTGCTATTTAACTAGGGATTTTATGCCATTACTATTTAATGAAAATTTTTAAGTTTGAAAAGTATGACTATTATTTCTATTTGTTAGGTATTTCTCTTTACACCTCTATTTTTTCTTATTTGTTTCAACTTTCTTACCTTTTGTATTATTTGAATAATTGTTAAATTTTAATTTTAATGTTTGCTTTTATCCATGTCCATTTGCACTATTTTAAAAAACAATTTCGCTAGAGCATATAACATTTTTAAAAATTCTTCACAGTTTTCTTAAAGTTAATATTGTACCCTTTCAACTAAAATATATAAGCCTTGCAACCATATAGGTCATTTCCCATCCCTTCTTCTGTAGTTTCATAAGTACTACATCTAGTGATATGATAAACACCCAAGTGAATGTTATATTTACTTTAAACATGTTTAGGTGTTACTGTAATTAGGAGGACAGAATATATCCTGTTATATCTACCTATATATATACCATATCTAATGCTTTCCATTTATTTTCTGAAGAACTGAGTTACCCTATGATATCTGACTCTTCTTCCTAAGTAACTTTCTTTAACTTGTATATTGTAGATCTGTTGGTTACAGTTTGCTATAGGTTTATTTTATCTGAAAAATATTTTGTATTTAATCTTTATCCTTGAAAGATATTTTTGCCAAATATACTAATCTGAGATGTAGCACTGCCCAACTCACACATACATTAGAGTGGTTGCTCTGCTGTCACCTGGTATCCATAGTTTCTAATGAGAGGGCAACAGGTATTCAAATCACCATATGTGTCATGTGTCCTTACTATCTGCCTATGATAAAGATTTCATTTCTGTATTTGTTTTTTCAGCAGTTTACCACTATGATATTTGGGTTTCAGTGAGATTTTTTTGAATGTATAAATGTATGTCTTTCTCCAACTGTGAAAATTTCACCCATGATTTCTTTGAATATATTTTCTGTTGCTTTCAGTCCTCTCCCTCTGGTATTCAAATCATATATATGTTATGCAATATTTTCTTACATGATTATGAGACTGACATTTTTCTATAGTTTACTTCCCTCTCTGTTCTTCAGATTGGATAATTTCTATTGATCTGTATTCCAGATTTTTTAAAATAAAATGTTATTGAGGTATATCATTCACACATGAACATACATAAACAATAAGTGTATAGCAAAATTTGTGAATTTACAAAACAAACATGCATATCATCATACAAGGCTCCCATATATCTCCCCACCCCAACACCCTGCTACTACTCCAAATTTTTAACTTTCCTTTTTAATGTCCTTTTGAAAAGTAAGGACATTACTTTTATATCATATATTTTATTTGTCAATTTTAAAGTTGTATGGTTATTATTTTATATGGTTTCTATTTGTCTGTTGAGATTTCCTAACTTTTCATCCATTACAAGAAAATGTCTTTCATTTCACCTAACATATATATAATAGCCTTTATTCAGATACTTGTTGACTAATCCCAATATCTCTGTCATGTCAAAGTCCTGTAAGCTTATTGTCTTTTCTCTTGAGAATGGTCACAGTTTACTCTTTCTTCATATATGGAGTAATTTTGTACTGAATTTTTTAATAGTGGGTGTGTGCATGTATATAATAGATTATAAGTTTTTTGAACTAAAGTCAAACTGTTTTCTGGACAACTTAAATCTCAGATCAGTTATTTTACCTTTAACTGGACTGTCTGTAGTATATTACACATTTGCACATTTCAGGATCAGAAATTTAGGCACCTTAAAAATATAGTTTTGTTCTTTCTCTCCTTTCTCTGACTCTCCACCTCTAAGATATTTCCCCCAATTCCCAGTGGCTATGACCTAAGTTTATCCCAAACACATATGCATATGTGTGTGCATGTATATCTCTGAGTATTTGTATGTATATATTGTCCAGAATTTACAAATGTCATCTTCAAGAGGATCAGTCCAATAGGAGCTTCCTCAATCATACCAGAAGGGGAAGTCCCTCCATTTCTTTCATCTTTATTTACATATTGCCAAAGCTAGAATTATAAACTATAGACAAATTGGCAAATTGTAAATTGTACCTCCCTTATTCAACTGGCTGTGAGAGGGTTGAAAGCCCTAGATCCTATAATTGAATGGCATCTATAATTGAAATGACTCTGGTAATGCATACCCCATTCCCACAGGAAGGGTATTTCATCTGTGGCAAATGAAAAATATGAACAGGAATTTAAATGTCAGTTATGAATATAGAGGTCAGAGCATCCAAAGGCATTTGTGAACAGTGCTCACCCCAGCATTCACGAGTAAGGAAGCTCACTTATAAATTTCAGCCTGTAGTAACGAAGGAGGAAGGTGTGTGTGTTCTGGATAGGATGTCAAAAGCATTCCGCACATCTTCCACCCTCTCTCTTCCTGGCCACCTTAATTAAATATGCCAATTTAAACATGATTAGAATTTTATTTAGGTCACATATTCACAATAGTTTTAGTAAATTGAATTACCATTAGAGATTTTAAAAATGCATTCATGACTAGATATTTTTCAGGATTTTCCAAAAGGAATAAGTTAGGCAAGCATCCCAGGTATCCAGCCATGCACTCTGTGACCTTTATTGAAAACCTTGTAATTGTCCTTCCCTCCAATCCCCCCCGCATGTTCATGGGTTAATACTGATGGTGTGGAAGTCACCTCAACAACCTCACTCTTGCAACACTGCCCATCAGGATGGAAGAAATATCATGGTCTTTGGCATAATATTTCCTAGCTAACAATATGGCCTATAAAATCAAATTTAAAAGCATAACAAACTTAAGGGTACTTTGGGGTTTGGGGTACTTTTAGTATGCCAAGAGTAGATGAGTCTTGTTTCTTCAAGATACTGAGGGAAGACCCAGTCTCAGTTTCATTGTCAAACACACACACACACACACACTTACACACTCACACACATGACAAGAAACCTCTTTAAAGTAGGGCCAGTGCTTTCCTTGTATCATTTCAGAAGAAATACTTACAGATTTCTAAGCAAGTACTTGTACAGTTCTTTGATTTCCTTTCCATACTCTAAATTTTGTCACTGAACTGATTTTAACAAAACAGTCTTAATTTTGTTACTTCCCTTCCCTAACCAAACATGGTTAATGTCTGCCTCCAAAACCTTCAGCCATGGCTCTTTATGATTTGGCCCTATGCTATCTCTCCAGGTTAATATTTCCTTCCTATCCTATCCTTCATAATAACAAAACTTAGAAAAGATATAAATGTCTATTAGTAGGGCTATATGAATCATTACACAATCATACAACAGGATACCACACGGAGTTTTTGAGGAATTGTTCCATATGGAGTTATCTCTAAAATATATTGTTAACTGAAAAAATACACAGTCACTATGCATTTCTCTAAAAGTGGGGGAAAGAATATCTGCTGAAGAATACAAAAGAAACTAACAACACTGATTTCCTCTAGGGAAGAAAACTGGATAGCTGGAACTTGAGGTAAGGAGTGAGAGGTAGAATTTTCACTTCATATCTTTTGCCCCTATTGAATCTTGAACAATGTAAATGCATTATCTATTCAGATATAACTAAATACAATTCAATGTAATTTTAAAATTGAGTTTAATATGGATCACTGATTCCTTATATTACCATTTTTGAACAATGCTTCTTTCAGTAGATACTAGAAGGAAGACTCAAATGTCTGAAATGCAAGGCAGAAGATGCCTGTGAAATTCTCAGTCAGCTTAGCCAGGAGGGAAACAAGGAGAAAGAAAGACAATATGAGTTCCCATAGTCACATCACAGTGGGGATTTCTTTCCTACAGTTGAAAGGCATCAGGTAATTGCTCTATGGTCATTTCTCCCTTTAATCATGATAACTCATTTCAATAAGAAATAATGAAGTTAAAGGCAATATTAAAAATTAATTTAAACTATATATTTAAAAGAGAATGACTCACTTTTTCTCCTCAAAGATGCTTTAATAATTTTAGAACAGCCAGAGGAAAAAGCTACTGAGAAAGTGTATATAGAGAGAACGAGAGTCAGTGTCAATGCCTTTTCATAAATAGATTTTTAAGAATTTTTTTCTTAATTAGTATCTTGATCTTTGTTAATACAAGTTAACAGAAATGGAGGTGTGTGAAGAAAAAAAAAACTGAAAGGAAATGGTGTTCTGTCAAGCCAAAATATTGAAACAAATAACATACTTGACTGTCTTAATTGTGCCATCAGATTGACAAATTTCAGATCTGTCACAAAACTTAAAAGGTGGTCTCCTGATTTCACTTCAGCTAGGAGATTCTCTTAAACACTTTAATTTTCATTTCCAGGAAAATTAATTTCTCACATGTATTGAATACTAGAAGTGGCAAAGGATTATAAGAAGATCACATTACTTATTTCAGTGATTAAGAATATGATTCAAATTTTCTGGACTTTCCTGAGATTGAAGACAGTCATTTGAGAGTAATAATTTCATCTCCACCAAAATATTCTAGAGAGAAGTGTCATGCTGTTATTTTGCCTCATAAACAATCACAGCCACTTCATCATAGAGATGTATCTGAGTTTAAATACTTGCCCCAGAAATTGCCAATTATCGTGCAAGGAAGACATTGAGCCACCTGAATATTCACCAACTAACAAAAGTCATAAAGCTTAAAATAAAAATGGGAAAATTTTGAGAACTCACCACAAACTGGTTTTTGGTCTTCATGTATTACTTTATGAATCATCCCATTCATGAAATTATTATTTTATACCTAATGAAATCTTTATTTTGGCTAGTCTTAATACCCTGAAAGTCCTTGACATCTTCAAATGGTCTCCACTAAACACCCTGAAAAAGCTTCTGAAGACAAGCCCCAGTCAATTTCTAGGAATAACAGAAAGTCTTCATTCCCTCTCCACTTGGGAAAAGACAAAAATTATCAGTATTCCCCATAGAAGATCTCATCTACAAATGCCTGCTTGCCCTCTGGCAGAGTCCAACTTCAGATCAGCAATACAGAACATCTCTGATGAGATCAACTCTAGGATCTGGGAGGAGAAGAGAAAGTGATGACAATGCTTTATTTTCTGAATGCTCATGGGATGGCAGGCAGGTCTCAGTGGCTCCTGTCTGCTGTTACTCATCCTTTGAACAGCTGGCTCAAGCATTCATGACACTGCACTGATGCCTAAGAGTCAGATTCAGGTAAGGAAGCCTATGTCTAGTGACCTCACCATGTGTAACAATTGTACCTATTCTCCTTGACGGTGCTGGCTCATTTTCTTAGTTACATACTTTCAATCTAGAGCTTGACCCATTTTTTAAAAAGATTTATTTATTTATCCCCCACCACCACCACCATTGTCTGCTCTCTGCATCCATTTGCTGTGTGCTCTTCTGTGTCTGCTTGCCTTATCTTTTAGGTCTCATTGAGAACTAATCCCAGGACCTTCCAGAGTGGAAGAGAGATGCTCAATCTCTTGAACCACCTCAGCTCCCTGGTCTGCTGCATCTCTTATAGTCTCTCTTCTGTGTCTCTTTTTGTTGCGTCATCTTACTACGCCAGTTCTCCATGTAGGCCAGCACTCCTGCACTGGCCAGCACTATGCATAGGCCAGCACTCCACACAGGCCAGCTTGCCTTCACCAGGAGGCCCCAGGAATCAAACCCTGGACGTCCCATATGGTAGACGGGAGCCCAATCGCTTGAGCCACATCTTCTTCCCCCACTGTTTTTTCATAAACCTTTAGGGCTTCTTCCTCTTTTACTTCATTCAGTCTTTGCTGGCCTGAGTGGCTTATTTCTTGAAATTCTCACATTTTCATGGGATACATTCCATCCTCTTTCAAAACAAATACAAAAATCAGTGAGTAAAAGAGATTGAATAGAGATGACAGACTGAGCCCATGGTCTATCACCCATCTCCCAAAACCTCATGGTACTTCCAGGAAGGAAAGCAGTAACAATGCTCTAGAAACTAATAACATATTTGTAGATCAGAAATAAAGAATATCTGAAAAATCACAGCAGAAAAATCAGACAAGCACCTGGGGAAACCAAAAAAAGAAGACTGCTCTGTAAGTGATCAAATGACCAAGAATCACCATCTGATGATTAATTTCATGTGTCAGCTTAACTAGGTTATGATGGTCAGTTGTTCAGTGAAGTAAACACTGGCTTTATTACTGTAAGGATACTTCATAAATGGATTTGCATGAATTTATTGCATCTAAGGCTGATGGCATCTATAACCAACAAAGCAGACTGCCCACAGAAATGAGAGGTGTCTCCTCAACCACTCAGCTGGAGGTCTTAAGAACTGCAACTGAGTCAGTTCCTGCCTCTAGTTCAGCCAATCAGCTTCACCTGGGGAATTCAACCTAACCTTCGTTGAAGTTTCGAACTTTTGGCCTATCTTAAGGAATTTGGACTTGCCAATTCCCACAGTCACATGAGCCAATTCCTATAATAAATCTCTTAATAGTTATATATATGTCTGAATATGCATGTGTGTAAGTTCTCTCTGGAGAACCCTAACACATAACAACTGATAAGTACATTGAGAATTATGAACAAAAATCAGAACTTCATGGGAAGAAAACAAAAAAATTCATTATAGAAGCAGACTAAAGAGAACAAATGGCCAAAGATGTTAGAATAAAGAAAATCAATAATCTCAGAAGAAAAGAAGATATTGATTGCATCCAATTAAATAAAACAAAAGATCATAAAACTTCTATTTCTGAATATCATGAGAAAGAATTGATAATTTAAAGGAATTAGATGATCAAACCGCTAAAAATTGAATCTATAAGCCAAAGTCCAAGGTAAGAATGACAGTAGTCAAAATTCATATTGATGTTGATGGTAGACTATAAATTGGTCAAATTTTTAAAACCTCTAAATTAGCATTTGGAAACTCAGGCATAAAAGGGTTATTTACTGGTCCAATTTTATCCAGCTAGGAAGTGAGTGGGCAAGTATATAATCAGGCAGAGCAGCCCAACTCTGGAGGCTGCTCACCTAACCACTGCACATAACGAATGCCCATCTCTAATTGTTGGGGTGCTATTTGCTGGGGCTAGAAAAGAGCCAGCCCATATACCCAAATGCAGCACTGTCCCTATTCTTATCTATTTTTTCAAATCTGGACACATCTTGGTTCTTGAATATTAACCTTATGATTCATGAGTTAGAGGAAATGTATTTTCCCTTGAATACTGAAGCATTGTGGAGGCAGGTGACAAGTAGTATTGTTTCAGGTATTGGAGTATAGCCAGGAACTCAGGTCAGAACCAAAGACTCTATCTCCATCAGATGCGATTATTATTGTTTTCTATTCAGCAGCAGCAAGAAAGACTTGGGAGGAGGTGTGAGCAGTAGTAGAGAATACCAACCATTGTAAAATCAACAATTACAACAGAATATTTATTAAACTCTTTATTACATCTATTTTGAAACACACACAGCAACATTTGACTATTGAATTCAGCATTTATGATATTATGCTGAGCTATAATCACATTTCCTCCAATGTACTATTCCCAGAAATAGGGACTTTAATTTTACTATGGGCTACTATTTTGTTACATTTCAAACAAATCAGCATTCAATAAATTATTTAGTAAGAGCTGGCTAACCAACCCAGCACCCCTGCTCACAGAATAACTTTGATTTAAGTAAATGTGTTTTTGATAAATGAGTTCTGCCTGCATGATTTATCAACTCAACATGGAACTACCCTGCAATTGCATGATACTAGGCCTGGTTTGCATTTGGACTTTGTATTGAGGGCTGAGGGAATAAAGGTAAAAGGTATAAATTATTTCCAACTGGAGGTTAGGAAAGAATTAGGTTGGTGTAATTTGACAATGTGTGCTCAAATAACAGAAAATAAAGTAAAGCAATAGAGACACATAAGATTTACTCGAATCTGCATTTATGTAAATTATCTGTTTCTGCTGAATCAAGGGAAAAATAGCATTAGAGTTAATTGAGCTTATTAAACTCTCAACCAAACTGTAGCTTCTCTCATCATAAACTTAGATCAAAGGGGCCATAGTTTGCTTGGACTCAGTCAGCTCAGCATTAAGAAGAGGTAAATATAGACCTTTGGTGTCACTGAACAGGCAGAAAATGGTATAGCTGAGAAGTATACTTAGCATACCTCCAAATCAGCTTCCAGGAAGCCTTAAATTTATGTTTGTAAATATAATGTATATATGCCTTAAATTACTCCATCAGCTCATGGGTCTCTATGGCACATGAAATGTTAGGGTTAAGTATATCAATTCAGATTGTGACAAAATTGTTAGCCTGGTTAAGGAAAGGACAGGCACAAGCCTCTTAATGCAGCATACCAAAATCAATTTGGAAACCCAAATACATAATGCAAACTGCAGGATACATACCCATTCATTCATTCCATTAAATACGCATTGAAAATATTCTTTGTGCCTGATACTATGCCAGTCACTTGGGTTACAGTGGTAAGTAATATAGGACTGCTTCATGTGCAGGTTGAATTTTAGTTTAATGGGGGAAACTATTATTAAAGCCAAAATGGTAATAATAATAATGAATTAGTAGATACAGTATTTCCAAAAATAGAGACAATTGGAAATTATATATATCTTGATAGAAGTACACAAGAACATCAAGAATATATTTCTTGCCAAAAAAAAGTTAACGTGAATATGAACAAGCCTCTACATCTAATTACCATTTTAAAGAAAATAAAAGGGAAGAGGGGAACATGTTGAACAATACCATGGTAATGCATTCAGCAAAATTCAGCCTGTAGAAGACTTCATAGGGCAAATGATCTAGACAGAATCAAAACATTAACATAGTCTCTCTAACTCTCTGGTTTGAGATTTTTTTTTAAAGCCTTATTTGTGAGCTCCTTTATAAGTATCTACATGTGTAAATATCTGTGTGTCATATGAATCTTCATGAAGGAACATGTCAGCAGTATAAAGACCTATCTGTGCTCCTGGAGAAAGATAGCTGCAGTTAAGATCCTGCATGTAAAGATATATAATGGCAAGGCTAGCAAGTCTGGGAAACACGTATTGTGTCCCTTCAGAGGTGACGGCAAACTGCAGCTGAGAGGCTGTTGAAATAGGCACTGAACAGAACATATCAGTCAAATTTATAATAACCTTAAGTCTAAGGCTCTTTGTTGAAATAAAGCAGGCCTACAAGGATAGAAACTGTGGATAGAAACCTTCGTCTGCTTTAGCCCAGCCTTTTCCCATCATTCAGGCTTCCCCCAACCTTTTATTTTTTTCTTCCTGTTTTCGGTTTCTAGCCATGTAAATTTGAAGATTTCAGTTTCTGTCACCAACTGATCACTCATAGTGTGGGTCTTCTGGGAAAAGTGGGTGCCTACTAGTCTGTCTCGTAGGCAGTTGTCTTCTTCCTCAAGGGAACATCAGTCAATCTCCCCAGGATTGGGGAGCACGTCTGTCTATGACCTGGTTGGGGCCGTCAAGCCCAGTTAAGCCTTTTGGTATAATGGTAAGCAGCAGTGCTAAGCAAAGCACTGGATAGCGATTTTGTATTAGGAGAGCAATTGATTACCAAATCCTCCTTGGCCTCCTCCCCCACTGTAATAGTGTGCCAAAGGGGTACCAATGCAAGTACCAGCAATCTGTTGGCTTTTATAAAGGGTATTTATTTGGGGTTAAAGCTTACAGTCCCAAGGCCATAGAAAGTCCAATTCAAGGTACCATAAGACCCCAAATAGTGGGGATCCTGAGGGCTCTGGAGACACCCAGGACCTATGGTCATAGCAAATAGCTCCAGAGTTTGGTGACTTGCCAATGGCCCTACTTTGGAATTTGTGCTCCCAAGTGTGACAGAGTTGGATTCAGATGTGACTTCTCTACATATGCCTCTTCTGTCCCTTTTATTTGAACCTATACTTGGTGCTGGAGTAGGTAGGTGTACATCCAAAAGACTTTAATCTCTGGGCTGTCCATGTGCCAGCTGGGCCCTGAAATTCAATGGAGTTGCAATACCTACTCTCCAGTCCATTGGACTCACCCAGGACAACTAACAAGGAGATGATAATGGACAATGACCATCCCAAGGAATCGAGAGAGTCTACAGCTGCAAGCAAGAGAGCCATCCATCTGCCCCCTGGGATCCAAGCCTCCTCTCAGTTAGAGGTGGAGGGAGCAGCCCCGTCCCAGAGTCCTCAGGACTGAGGAGTGAACTTACTGGTATTCTACTATGGACTTGTTATTCTAGCAATGGAAGAAACTATATCATTCATGTGGAGGCAGTGGCCACTAGAAGTTCTGAGGGCAGGGACAGGGAAATACAGGTGAAATGTGTGGGCATTTTGGGGACTTCCGAATTTTCCATGCTTAGTGGCAATGCTCTAAAATGTTTTCGCCAATTTTAACAAACGTGCCACAGTAATGAAGGATAGTATTAATGTGGGAAAATGTGGGAGGTGTGGGGAGTGGGGCATGTGGGAATCCCCTATATTTTTGCGTAACATTTATGTAATCTAAATACATTTTTTTTTAATGAAAATAAAAAATAAATTTAAAAAAATAATAATAAAAGGTACCGTAAGAGGTACTTTCTCACTAAAGTCAGCTGCCACATGTGGAAGCATAATGGTGGGTGATCTCTGCCAGGTTTCAGCTTTCCCCTCTGGGCTTCCTCTTCCTCTGAGACTTCGTGGGAAATAGCAGCAAGAGAAGCACCAGCACAAGGGATGGATAAGAGCCATTTTGAACAAGAGTCACTCTTAATGCTTCCGTTGCTGAATGCCAAGTCTCTGCCTTTCTGCAAGTCCTTAAGAGGTTGACCCTGGGCCCATGGGGAGAATCTTCCGAAACTATGTCCAGGAGATCACTCTTCTGTATCAATTTCTAATTGCCAGGCTAGATGCAATACACTGAAATCTTATTTTTTATTTTATTTTATTTTTTTTAATTGTATTTGTTTACACTGCAATCTTTATCTTCAAGAGCTCAAGTGCTGACTGATTCAGAATCTGGGGCATCACTGCCCCCAACTCCTATTGGCAAGTCATCCTCCCTTCACCCCTGCATGGGCTTCTCAATGGTCTCCCTACCTCAGACTATTTGGAGGGAGTCCCAGAGACTACCTGCTAGACACAGTCTGAACAGACAGCATTTTACAGACTATAGTCAAGCAATCATTGTTCTGGCCTTGGGGGTCAAAAGTAAGAAAAGGGGGGTTCCCACTTTAGGGTGGGAAGAGATGGCAGCACCCAAGAGACAGAATGTGGGACAATTTAAAGGGCAAACTGGCCAGCAATAGGCAGTTCCATCCCAGACAGTCCTTGCCACCCTATGGGAGCAGTTAATTAGAAGTAGAGCAGTGAATTAAATCTACCCAAGTGTCCCTGTCATGGCTGGGCTATCCTGATTCTGATGCCAATTGCTTTG
The DNA here is from genome assembly GCA_026826555.1 of Tolypeutes matacus. Taxonomy (NCBI): domain Eukaryota; kingdom Metazoa; phylum Chordata; class Mammalia; order Cingulata; family Chlamyphoridae; genus Tolypeutes; species Tolypeutes matacus. The sequence continues at coordinate 1,950,900 of JAKSZT010053836.1, forward strand.
TCCACCTCCTCTTTATTCCACTGGTGAGAGAAGGAGGCCTTCCCTATGGATCTGGGGATGGGGGAGCACATGAAACCCAACACTGGAGAGATGAGAATGACAGAAGTTTATCAGTCACATATACTCACAGGAGAGGGGAGGAGGGCATCATACTCCACACAGGGCCAGAGGGGAGTGGCACTCAAAAGGAGAGTGAATAAGCAGGGGCTGTGGGAGGCAGGTTTTATATTAACAAGAGGGAGGGTCACCCTAATTTCTGCAGAAGGATGGGATAGGTTTGAATAATTTTGCAAGCTGGTAGGGAAATGAAACTCATTAGGTTGAGGATCAAGTGGAATGCAACTGGTTCCGCTGATATGGAAACTAACCAGGTAGGAGCCTTTCTCACTGGGTGGGGGGCATATCTGACAAGAGCAGGGGAACTTTGGGATAGGTTTTTGGGGTCCTATGAGGCTCAAAGATGTCAAAGCAGCACATGAAATTTTTGTCCTTAAAATATAGAGGGAGAACTTTCTTTTATACACAATGATTGGGTTCCAATAAAAATAGTGCATGAAAAGAAGAGACAAAATACAAAAGACACACATAGATGGCTTACATAGGTGGAGTTAGCATACAAGGAATTTAAAATAACTATGACTAATATGCAGAAGAAAATAGAGGATAGTTGGACCAAATGGATAAAAGATTGAAAATTTCAATAGAGAACTGTTTTCCATAATCCAAACAAGAATTAAATGGATATTTTAGAACTGAACAAATAGAATATTGAAAAAATAAAACTCATTGACTAGATTGAATAGGAGAGACCAACAGAAGAAAGGATTAGTAAACTTGAATTTAGAACAATAGAAACTTTCCCAACTGAAGCACAAAAAGAAAAACTGTGTATAAAAGATAGACTGTAAAAAACATGTGGAACAAATTAATGTAAAGGGTACACTACTATTGAAAAGATACTCAAAGGATATTATAATCAGCTTTGTGCCAATAAAATTACACTGTATAAAATGGTCAATTTCTTGAGAAATACAACATGTCAAAATTTACAAAATTGCCAAATGAAGAAATTTGTCATATTTTGGCATAGCCCTATGCCCTATGTCTATTAAAGAAATTAAATTCATAACTGAAAAACTTAAAACAAAACAACAACAAAAACTTCTGGATCAGATGGATTACAGAGGAAATTTTACCTAAATTTAAAGAAGAAATAATACAACTTGCTCTATTTACCTTTTCTAGAAGTGGGAATAAACAGAACTATTCCCAACTGATTTTCTGAGGTCAGCATATTACTGATTACAATATCTGATGATGTCATGATAATGGAAATTTATAAGCCAGTATCTCTGATAATTATAGATGCAAAAATGCTGAATTAAACAGTGTAAATCAATAATAGTAAATAATACTGCAATATGATTAAGGGATTTTTTTCCAGGAATTCAAGTTTGTTTTCTCATTTGAAAATCTGTCAGTTTAATCAACTGCATTGACAAAATAAAGAGTAAATGTATAATCATCACAATAAATACAGAAAAATAATTTGATGAAATTCAACACCTACTCATATAAAAATGCTCAGCATACTTAAAGGAAAGTTCCTTCATGTAACCACAGAATCTACTGTAAGCACTGTAGCCAATAGTGAAATATTGAAAATGTCCTTTGAGATTGAGAGCAGAACTAGGAAACAAAAGAGATTTAAAAGTAAGTCAGTTATGTTCACTACTGTATGTCTGGAACCTAGCACCATGTCTGGCACATAGTAGATTTGCAATAATTAATTAACTAATTAATTAATACTCAAACTTTACTTGTCTTGGCCTTGGATAGTTAAGAAGAAAATATGGGAAATAATTTTCCCATCGAAACACCAAATGGATTATTATAAGCTGTTTAAGTTGCTTCAGAGTTTATTTTACATATCAAATAAAACCCAAAGGATTACAATAAAGAATAATGAACCCAGGAGAAGAGGGGGTTAAAGTCACCCTAAAATGTAAACCTTTCATATCCCAAATAAACTTTTTAAAAAATAGTTTAAAAGCCCGATATCAGGGATGAAGAAAAAAATTATATTAGAAAATAATTTTCTGAAGGTGGCAGGCACCAATTTTCTAGCAACCAGAATGGAGGTGCAGAATTATCTCCATCATAAGGGCTATTAAACTATTCCAGCATAATATTGCTAACAAAAGACATGTATCAGGAATAGGAGACAGCTTCTCCTAAAATTTATTTCACTAAGACGCTGACCTGACTCACGCTTCTCACATATAATATAGGAGAGAACAGATCACAGATTGCGGTGATGGTTGCCCAGAGCTCAAGAGAGAAAATAACTTTCTGTGGCTGAAAATTATTCTAGCCTTCCTTGGGAAATATCCTCCAGGGCTAATTTCATTTTTTAGCATGGCATTCATGATCTAAAATGTATTTATAAGAGCCAGCTGGCATTTACATACCTTTGATTTTGGGGATTTTTTATTGCTAAATTTTAGTTTGTTTTTCACAATAATTTTGGCCAAAATCATATAACATTTTGATTTTCCTGCCATTTAAAAGAAGGGACATTAGAGATCCCTCCCTCTGTTTATTTTTTTCTTTAAGGAAATTATGAAAAGGAGTGCTCAATTACCGCAGGCAGGGAACTACACATTGCACAGAGCCTGGCTGGTCACCACGGACAACTAGTTCAGACTAAAGAATCTCACCCCTTACAGTGGCCAGGAATAGTCCCCGAAATGACTGCCATGGCCTCCCTTCTGTTCCCTCTTCTTTCACTCTTGTTGACTGCAATCCATTTTCTACTCAACAGTCAGAGGAAGTTTTTAAACCAAATCTCAGCTTAAATTGCTCCAATGGGTATCTTCCTGCCACAAAGAGCAAAACTGTGAGTTCATGCTATGTTCTACATGCTCTTCATGAACTGACGACTTACCTGGCCAGGGTGACTTCTAAATGTCTGGAAAGTGTGAGCTCCCCATATGCCTACGTGGCCGTGGTCTAAGAGGCTTTCCTAGGAAAGTGACCAGCAGGCCGCCAAAGCAGAGACTCTCCCATGAGCACTGCCTTCCATCTCTGTCTATGTTCCTCTGGCCCAAATCCAGAATAGGTCCTCATTTTTGTGTGTGCTTTGTTTTGTTTTGTTTTTCTCCTCATAGCTAGAATTATCCCTGGCACCAAAGGCTCTGAGATTAAAGTAGAACTTATTTCACATCTGAGAGCTCTGGGAGGAGCTTGGTTTTTACTCTAATATGCTGGTATTGGATGCGTAGTTTAACTTCTTTGATCTCAGTATCAAAAATTATACAAAATGGGCCAAATTTTATATCAATCTGGCTCACAGAGGCATAATAGGAAGCAAAATCTATCTTTATGGATATAAGCAATCACCTTGGTGTGGAGGGAAAAGCCCTCAAGGCTGACCCCAGCTCTGCCTCCCCTCTCAAGAAGAAGGATATATCTTTGCAGGATTGAAGGTGGGAACATAAACTCTGTTCAACAGTGTTATGGTTACTGTGAAAAAGCTTACTAACTGTTTACACAATGTCCATATTCTCCTTCCTCCTTAATAAGAGATATCAAATTTTAAAACATTTTCATTAAAGTATAACATATATAGATAAAATGCACAAATAATAGGGTAAAGCATAGCGGACAAACCTGTGTACCTACCACCCAGGTCACTAAATAAACATTTCCAACAACAGAAGTCCTCTTTGTCCCACTTTCCCTATCGGTGCCCACTCCTTCCTCTGCAAAGTTAATGGTATTCTATTTTTTAATACCATATATTGGTCCTGATTTTAAACTTTATTCAACTAGATGCATACATAATATGTTTCTTTTGGTTTGGCGCCTTTTTGCACAATAGTATATTTATACAATTCATTTATAATGTTCTGTGTACCAGAACTCTCTTCATTTTTACTGCAGTGCAATGTTCCACCACAATTCCCAGAGGCTTAAAATAGCAACCCTTTCTTAGCTCATGATACTGTGGGTTATCTGGCAGGTTCATCTATTATTGCTGGGTTTCACTGTTTCCATTGGGGTCTCTTATAATTTGGGGGTCAACTGGCATGTAGGCTGGAAGCCAAAAGGTCTAATATCGTGTCTGATGGTGGCCTATATGTAGAATGGAGAGCTTAGGTTTCCATTCATGAAGCCTCTTATCCTCCAGCAGAATAACTCTGACTTTATAAAGTCATGGTCTTAGGGTTCTTAGTGCACCCCAAAAGGTAGTTAATTGTGCTAGTTCTTCCCAAATCTCTATTTATATCACATTGGCAATGTCCATTAGCCAAGGCAACCACATGGCCAGCCTATTAAACATACTTATTTTCTTAACTGTAGTACACAAGGTATACTACCCCTGGTGAATAAGATCAATTATAATGAATATTTAGCTATTTATTAATGTATAAAACTTAAGCTCTTCCAATTCTGATTTTGGAAAGAACACCTTATTTCTTTAAATAAAGAACAAAATTTACAATGCAGATACATAAGAGATGCACATCACTTCTCATAATATTTATTGTATGTCACAATCATTGCAAGACCTAACCTTTAGTGTGTAATTTATAATCATACCAAAGTATTAAGCTTGCCATTGGAAGATAAAACGTATGCCCCAACATGCTTTTCCCCAGGAGTAAGCAAATAGCAGGAAAAGAAGAGTGATAATTTATATGATTTCTAAAGTATTTGATGGGATTTCCACTTCTAGGAAGATAGAATAGATGTATTTTCCCTATTCCTCCTGCTAAGTACAACTAGCAACCCTGGATATTATGCATAAAACAAAAATTAGAAGACTTTTAAAAGTGAAGAGAAGAAAGACAACTAGCTAGTGAACTTGGGTTTCCTTTTTACCTTATATAACCTAGACTGGGTGGTAGGCAAGCCAGCAAGTGCCACTGAGTAGAGAAAAGAACAAATCCCGCTCCCCCCCCCCGCCCCCCCAAAAAAGTGCTCAAAGAAATAATGACTAAAAACTTCCCAGATTTGATCCAGGACAAAAACCTATAGATTCAAGAACCTGAACAAACCCCAAAGAGGATGAATCCATAGAAATCTGCACCAGGAAACATTTCAGACAAACTTCTGAAAGGGAAAAACAACACAAATGGCAGCTTATTTCTCATCAAAAAGGTTGAAGGACAGAAAACATGGCACATGAATTTTCAAGTGCTGAAAGAAAAGAACTGTCAATCTAGAATTCCATATCCAGTGAAAATATGTTTCAGTAATTAAAAGGATATCAAGGCATTACTTATATGCAGGGATAGTAAAAGAATTTGCCATAAGCTGATGTACCATAAAAGAATGGCTAAAAGTAGTTATCTAAACAAAAAGGTAACAGTACAAGAGGGAATATTACAATATCAGAAAAAACACATTGAGAAAAAATCTGGGTAAATACAAAAGACTCTCCTCCCTTTGAGTTTCTAAATTATGTTTGATGGTTGAAGCAAAAATTATAACATCCAATGTGTTAAATTCATTTTAGATCTTAAATTTAAAACAACATGTGTATATTGTTTTTAATTCCTTTTTTGAAAATTTTCATAAGCGATTACATATATTTGTATTTTAAAATATTCAAAAAATCCATCTTTGAAACATTATTTTCTGTTTTATATGTGTCATAATAGGCTTTTGTTAAAAGAAATGCAATCTGACATGAGCGTGCTAATCAGAGAAAGGAACGGAAGATGGAAAAGTTTATGAAGAAGCAGAATTGCACAGCTAAAATGGATCCTACAGACATGATACAATGAATGTGAGGGTAAGTTAGAGAATAGTCTGTGGGCCATGTAAGTTTTCACATATGGAGGAAATAAAGGAAATTAAAGCAAGAAAGAATAAGAGAAATATATCTGTGAAGGCAACATCTATAGATAACATGAGGGTGGCTGCTAGCATGAAAGACCTAAGTTTAAAATCTAGGCTTTATCTTCCCTGAATTGTATTCTAACCTCCACCCCATAGAACAGGACAGAAATGAAGTTGGAGCAGGGAGGTGACATCAGGCCAGGAGATATGTAGGTCTCAGCTTTTACCTTCTTAATAACTGCACTAGCAGTGATAAAGCTCAGCTCTGTCCTAGTTTGTTATTTGGGTGACCTCAGGCAAGTTACTTCCACCTCCTTGAGGTTTCTTTATTTGTCAAATAGATATGTTAATAGCATCCAACTCACAGGTTTATTGTGAGGATTAAATTATTAGATAATTTATGTAAAACAATGTAAAAGTATGCATTTTCTAGATTAACTATTCTACCAAAATCAATCATTTCTCTTATTATTGTTGTTGTTATCATCATTTCCTTTCCTAGAATGTTTTTTTTAAATTCAATTACTGATAAGTCTATAATTCTTGAAGCTTCTTTATATCTAAGGTTCAGGCTATAATAATTTCTTTGAATCTTAAAATGCTCAAATTCTTCACCAGATTTATCACTTCTGGGAAAGTCTTTACTCCTACCTCCAGGTTCCTCAATTTACCATGCCTTTGTTTTTCCTGACCTTGACTTTGGAGACTATCATTTCATTGTTCAGCCAAAATATGACCAGAGAGAAGTTTACTCTTAAAGTAATCAATTCTACCAATGAAATTAATAAGTAGATTGTCAGCTCCCTGGACGGCCTGCCAAGAAGTGGTAGTGACAAGGACTCATGAAAATAACACTGACTTTTTGAAAATCTCCCATTGACTGAGTGAATGATGGAGGTATTGAGATCAAGCAAATAAAGAATTTTAAGAAGTCACAGAATTTTTATGGCTAAGCGATTTCAATGTGAGTAGGGAGGTCATTGCAGAGGTTACACTTATGCACGTCTCAGCAGGATTTCATTGACTGCCACAGTAAACATTGCCTCAAATACTGGGGCTCCTGAGGGCTCTAGAGACATCCAGACATTATAAGCAGGGCAGACAGCTCAGGATTTTGGCACCCTGTCAGTGGGCCTTACTTTGGAATTTAGGCTTCCCAGTGTAACAGAGTTAGACTCATTTGTAGTTTCTCTACATATGACTTCTCTGCCCCTTTTATTTGAACCTATAATTAGCACTATACTTGTTATATATATGTCCCAGAGACATAAATCTTTGGTTGGTCCATATGCCAGTTGAGCCCTGAATCTCAGCAGAGTTGCAGCACCTACTCTTCAGTTCAATGGACTCACCCAGGACAACTAACAAGGAGATGATGATGGACAATGCCCATCCCAAGGAACAGAGTGTCTGCAACTGCGAGCAAGATAGTTCCATCCATTTAAGCTCCCTCTCAATTAGAAACAGAGTGGGCATCACCATCCCAAAATCCTCATGTTTGGGGAATGAACAATGGACTAAAGTGACTTATTATTATTCTATTACAGACTTATTACTCTGGCAATGGAAGAATTTTTTTCATTGATATAAAGGCAGTGGCCACCAGAGGTTCTGAGGGAAAAAAGAGGGAAGAATAGATATAATATGGGGGTTTTTCAGGACATTGGAATTATCCTGCATGACACTGCAATAATGGATATAGGCCATTATGTATTTTGTCATAACCTACAAAATTGTGCGAGACAGAGTATAAACCATGATGTAAACTGTAGTCCACAATTAGTAGCAATGCTTCTATATATGTTCATCACTTGTAACAAATGTACCACACTAATGAAGGATATTGTTAATGGGGGAAAGTGTGGGAGGGAGGGGGTGGGGCATATGGGAAACCCTATATTTTTTATATAACATTTATGTAATCTAAAGCGTCTTTAAAAATAAGAAATAATAATAAAAGAACATAAGCAAAAACATGGGTAAAATTTTTAAAAGTCACAGAGCTTCAAGGTATGAGTTCATGTGCTTTAGCTGTGCAAATTTGTTTCTGCTCTGTATGAGGTGGGGTAAGAACTGCAGGTAAACTCTTGGAGCATTTCAAGGCAAGACTTTTCCCAAACACTTCTAGCAGTCAACTAGCCTTTGCTTTCTGGAGAAAGCTTAGCTTTTTAAGGGATTCTATGCCCATAAAAGCCCCTACCTTTACAGGATTCTCATTACTTCCATCTGTCTAGAACAGGGGTTCTTAACCTTTTTTGTTCCATGGACCCCTTTGCCAGTCAGGTGAAAACAACGGACCCTTTACTAAATCCACACTATACTGTGTATTATTTAATGAATATATCACACCCATGCTAACACATCCCCACAAGAACAATGTTTTTTTGAATTTCAATTCAAGCTCACGGACTCCTGGTTAGGAGCCCCTGGTCTAGAATAATAGCAGTTCTTTGGATTGGCATGGCTACTCTTTTGATCACTTTATCTCCTCTTTAGGACTCCTGGACTTTCTTCTTCATTAGGGCAGGACAAAATAGAACCCTAACTATACACAACTTTTAACAAACTGAGTCCGGAAGTCAGGGTAGGTGCTTCCAGTAGGGAACCTAAGTGACTCAGAATAGAAAAGCAAGTCCTTTAGCAATTTTCCTCTTTTCTCAAGATACGTACTGCTGCAATTCTGTGAGAATGAAAGGGAAAAAAGCTGAACTCATCTGAACCTCAGAAAAAGCACATTTCAGGTTAGAGTAAACATAAGTTTGATTTATTTCCCAAGTCAGTTTGATCCATTCCTCTCCATCATATTTCAATTTAAGTGTTAATTTAACATAGAATTGAAATTCCTTATTACATCACACTTCCTGGAAACACCCTAATTGGACATGATTCACCTAATTAGCTTTCAGGTGATGTTTTTGTGTTTTTTTTTTTTTTTGGTTTTTTTTTTCTTTCTTTCTCCTTATTGAAGATCCATTCTTGGCACACAAGAACGTGGGTAGCAATCACACTTCCCCAAATACTTGAGCCTTGAAAGAGAGATGTCAGTATAACCTGAAGCCAAGCAAGGATATCAAATGTGGCAGGACAATGAGAACTAAGTTGTAAAACATTTAGCTTGTGGGTTGCTGGTACGATACAAAAAAGGCAAGCAGGATGCATCAACAATTTACCAATGTCCAGTTCTGTACCAGATTTCAGAAGATGAATTATGGATATCAGACCTGGACAAGCAGCAAAGATGAAATGGATAGAAATATTTATAGAAAAAATACACTATTAAATCACTGCAAAAATTATTGTCTCTTACACTGTGTTTAGGACATTAGTATATCCAGACCTCTATTTTCAAAGAGTATAAAATCTAGACAAAAAGATTTTTAAAATGCAGATTTAAAAAAAGATCAATTTAACCCGTGTGAAACAACCAGGATTCAGAAGAAGGTTCAATAAGACATGGAAGGCTGAAATATTTGGAATGGGGTTACCTGTCAAAACTCTAGGAATCCAGATAGGTAAAGTCATCTTATCTAAAGTTTATGCATGTGAAGATAATGCATTTTCATGAAACTAGCAAGAAATTACAGTAAATACAACCCCAACTCCCAGTCATCAATATGTCTAAATTCTAATTCTGAAGGGGCCTCTGAAATGGGGGTAATTTGTCAACTGCTATGTATGGAGGATGAGCATGTGCTATGCTTGGTGCTAGATCTGTGTTGAGTATGAAGGTCCCTAGAAACTCTCAACTATCCAACAAGGAAAGACCTATGCTTCCATTCCTCTGCATATTTGCCTATGCTAGCACCTCACCTGGAATGCTCTCCCCATTTCCCTCTATTTGTCAAAAGCCTTCTCATTTTGAATGTCCAGCTCATATTCTCCTTCCTCCAGAAAACCTTCTTAAATGTTAGCATTCTTTAGTGGCCATTCACATTTCCTGTGTTCATCTTGCCTCCCCAAACTGAGTCATACCTGTTTGGAGAGAAGGAGCAATGTGTGGCAAAGGCAATACTAATTATTCACCAGATCCTACAATCTACCTCCTTAGCACAAATAAAGACTACATTCCTGCCCACTTTTAACTAAATGGGGCAATATCTGACTAATTTTGGTCAGTGGAATGAGGGTAGAAGTTATATATACTATTTTCAGAATTGGCTTATAAAATTTCTTCCATGTTTTATTGTCCTATTTATTCCCCTTCTACTGTAGCCTTGGAAGCCCATAGTGAGACGGCAGCAACCCTGGATGGAAGGTTCCTAGATCCCTGGGTCATCAAATGGAGATGTGATTCTAAGAGGAAACATCCAACCAGCAACTCCCACACTGGATTTTGAATGAATGAAGAATAAACTCCTCTCATGTATAGGTACTGAAATTTGTTTGCTGCAGTGCTTTTTATGAATGCTAGCATTAATTACTCTATTTAGAAATTACAAGGTCAATATCTTATAGGACTTACACTTGTATTTTGGGGTTCAGAGGAAGATAAATTCCAAACCTGAAAGATCATTATGAAAAAACTTCATGAAAGACATAGAACTTGAAATGGCATAAAATATGAGTTATGTGGCCGTCCTGGAAGAAAAATAGACATCTCAGAATGGATTCAGATGATTAAAATTAGCATGGACATGAAAGTTAATGACATGTATAAATATATAATTGATTAAAGTAGGTATTTTAGACTACAGAATGGAAGATTAGTGGAAAATCAGGAGAAGGAAATAGGAGCTCGCTATAAACCAATATGGCAGAGGGTTTAGACTTATCCTTTGTGACTCCGAATACTAGAGCTATGCCAATGATCAGGAGTCATGGGAAGATAGATTTTGATTTAATATTGATTTTGTTTTCAGTTATCAAAATTGTCTAGAACAAAGAATTAAACTATTCCAGGACATAATGAGTTTTTGTATTTGGAAGCATTCAAGCATAAGCTCAGCATTGAATTATCAATGATAATTTAGAGCACTATAAGGTTGGACTAAATGCTAGTACAACTATCATATTAGAATTGTCTATGTAACATCTGTGAAAAAAGAAGAAAAACTTTACCATCACTTTCATCCACAATGCTCAGTTCCTTCAATCAGCCACCCTTTTATACAGACTCTGAGAAGTTGTAACAGCCATCCATGGTGATGGGACACCCCCTTAGGATACATGACTGCAGGAGAGAAAGAAAAATTCGTTCAAGAGTCTGATTTCTAGTCCCATCACTAGAAAACCCTGGGAGAAGGTCAGCACAATATTATTTTCTATTCTTTGGGGTTATATTCTCCCCATTTTAATTCTTTCAAATTCTACAATGGTGATAGTGAGTCTAGTACTAGAATACATGTACACTTTTATAATGCCTTCTCTGTTGGGGATGCAAGCCATTTGTGAGTGATACTGGAAACTCAATCTCTTTTTCTGCAGCTCTTCATTGCTCAGCCACTCCAAACCCACCCACAAAACGCAAAATGCCCAGAATTAAGCCCAATAGCCTATTCCCTTTCAAAGGTTCCTGAGCTGCACAATTATCTCTCCATCAAGTCTCAAAGTCTGAACTTTCTCTTTATAACAGAAGAAAAAAAAATGGCATAATCTGAGAGAGCACAAGTTATCTTGCCCCTCTCTAATGAGCAAGGTCACATTTCTATTCTTGAGTCCTTTTCTGACTTGAACTTTTTATTGTCTCTGGTTACAAAGGAAAGACCCATTTTCAAAAGCTATGATGTTTCTTTCATTTAGATTTTTCTCTTTTCAGCTGCCTTTATTCATTTTCATTTCTCTTGTTATTTACAACAAAAGAAATCTCTGACTCTTATTGGAGATGCTTCACTATGACAGTGATTCATTTTGCTTCTTTGGAGCTTACCTTTGTGACTGTCATATTTATACAGTGTGGGTTCATCCAAATAGATGTGTTCTCTTAAAGGTTCCCTGTTTGTTTTAAGTCTCACATATCCAAATTAGAATGAACTAAGGATAATAGTAGGAAAGCTTAAATCTTTCCATTTTGACCATAAAATATCTCTGAGAAAAGAGACAGCCTAAAACTCTATAAATCTCCTTGAATAAAATGAATTGAAATAAAGTTAATCGGAAGAGCAAGCAGGAGAACAATGAATTTGTTGATAATTCATGAGATATATTTACATTTACGGTGCTTACTCTCCCTCCTCTTAGTTTGTTAGTTTGAACTAGATTCTTTTGTCTTTATTGAAATGGGGGAGTCTAGTGAAAGATAATGGATTTGAACTCAAGGATTTGGAACATTTTCATGATATAAAAAAAGACAAGGGAGGAAAAAAGAGAAGGTGATGTCTTTTTGGGCTACTAATTTTAGTTACATTTCACAGTATAACCATGAACAAACTCCTGATGTATGTGTTAATAGTTTATTTTATCTCCTGTAAACATCAGCCTCTATGCCTCTTGCTCTAAGAAAGTATAGTGATATCTTATGAGCGTATATGGGAATCTCTGTCACCTACTAGTTCTGTGACTTTGGGAAACCACTTAGTGTTTCTAAACCTCAATTTCCACATGTGCAAATTTAGGATAATGATACAATCATCATAAAATTAAATTATAGTATACATGCTTGGTGTGTTTTCAATTTAAAACTCAGAATTTGTCTTCAATAGGCAAGTAATGGAGCCATCAAAGGATGTTGCTCAAGGGAGTGATATGGTGAGACCCTTCCTTTAGGGAAATTGATCTGGTAGCAAGATAGAAATTCAAATAAGGAGGAAGAAAATGAGTGGTACTGCGATCACTCGACTAGGAAGTGTTATGTAAGGATGGAAGCTCAGATATAAATGTGAAAAAAAATGATGAAGATAAAATTTCCCTGTTTTAATTTAATTGTCTGACTTAGATTCAATACTGACAATTAGAAACATAAAAGCAGACATATTCTTTCCTCATCAATTTATACCATAGTCTTAAAGGATCTGAAAGTCTATGATTTCTTTTGTTCTCATCTTCAGTCTAGCGAAAACATATTCATCCTCAGGTCACCGTATCTAAAATGTACTTGTTAGATTGTAAAAGTCTTCCTTCAGGTCTCTCAGGTATGTAAGATATTAGTAAAAATGAAAACTTAAGGGGCACTACATCTACTGAACACCACTCCCATTCCATCTTATCTCCATAAGAACTTTACTTTTAGTATTGTTTTAAAACTGTTATAATACAAAGTGACACATTATCTCATGTTTTTATATTGAAAGAGAAATATGGGTGTTTCTGCCACCCTACAGAAGGAGAATGGATTCCCCCAACAAAATTCAGTTGAGCTGGTGCCAAGACTGATGGTGCCACATATGCAAAGAAGGTATAAAAAAGGTTTATTTATACATAAGGATGCTTTTGGGGGGAGATAAGGGCAGGTTCCCAAGCAGGACTGAAATTGATGTGAAATGGAAGTAAGGGGAGATTAGTCTGGCTTTTATTGTAGTTAGAGGATGAGCTGGTTATGAAGAACCCCTCTGAAGGGCTGGTCTTACATGGTTTGAACTCTCCACCAGCAATGAAGGATGGAGCACCTAGATTTCCTTATCATCATGCCAAATGTGGGACAGAAGGGGAGTGGTGGGCATTTAAAGCTGCCATAGTTATACATCAATAATAGAGTCAGACTCTATTAAAATTCACCCCTGATGTTTGACCAATGATTGAAATATGCAATATTTCATTTTCTTGAATTTGAACTTGTTTAAGTTAGCCATTAGGGTTCTTCTGAGGCCTGCAGCAGAAGAATGATAAGAGAGGTAAAAGCTCTATTGACAGCTGCGGTAAAGAATATTGTGAAATCTGATATGTGAAGTGAGTGTTCTGGCCATTATCAATAATTACTGGTTAAACTATAGAATACCAATGAAAAAAAATAATTTCATGAAGTCTTGAGTTATGTGTTTTAGTATATCCAGAGACATGTGTGACCTTAATTTACATACTGGCTATTTGTAAGACAAGAAATTCACAACCAAATGTAAGAGTGATTACCCTGAGCCTAACTTTAGTCACAGATTATACTGGAATCAAGACACATGACTTAATCTAAGGCACACAGGTTCAGGCCAAAACATATGACCTACAGCTACAAAAAGGGCCCCAACCCCATACTCCTGTCCCTAAATGCCAATTATCAAACTTTCCAACTTAGCTCAGTTAAATCTATTATGAGTGTCTGTAAGATTTAACAAACGCAGCACAAAGCAGCTCAAAGCAGGACAGCACAAAGTACAAGCTTGCCAGTAGGCAACAACATAACTCAAAGAGCATAATAGCCATCAAGCTGCAGCTGAAAGTACATGAATTTGGCAAAACAAAGTAAAAGAAGAAAGACCCTGATGGTGATGGTGATCATCTAGACGTTTGCTTACAGCACCAGTTTTTAAGGATGCTCTGCAAAGGCAGGATAAAACCCCACTCAAAATTTGGCTTGAACGAAACCCACTCAGTTGGGAGAGAGTGGCCTCTTTAACAAGTGGTGCTTGGAGAACTGGATATCCATATCCAAAAGAATGAGAGAAGAATACCATCTCACACCTTATACAAAAATCAACTCAAGATGGATCAAAGATCTAAATATAAGAGCCAAAACCATAAAAACCTTGGAAGATAATGTAGGGAAGCATCTACAGGACCTTGTAATAGGAAATGGTTTCATGAACTTCACAGCCAAAGCACGAACAGCAAGAGAAAAAAATTGATAAATGGGATCTCCTCAAAATTAAAAACTTCTGCACCTCTAAGGATGTTATTAAGAAAATAAAAAGGCAACCTACCCAATGGGAAAAAATATTCGGCAACCATATATCTGATAGGAGCCTAATATCCTGCATATATAAAGAAATCCTTCACCTCGAAAATAAAAGGACACACAACCCATATAAAAAATGGGCAAGTGACCTGAAAAGACACTTCTCCAAGGAAGAAATACAAATGGCTAAAAAGCACATGAAAAAATGCTCAACATCACTTGCTATCAGGGAAATGCAAATCAAAACTACAATGAGATACCATCTTACACCCATCAGAATGGCAGCTATTAAAAAAACAGGAGACACTAAATGTTGGAGAGGATGTGGAGGAATAGGAACCCTCATCCACTGCTGGTGGGACTGCGGTATGGTCCAGCCACTGTGGAGGACAGTTTGGC
>JAKSZT010053836.1:1970909-2018365 GCA_026826555.1 Tolypeutes matacus
CATACATATATTCACATACATAAACAGTAAACAGTAAGTGTATAGGGGTACATCACCCCACCACCCCCACCACCTTGCATTGTTGTATTGTTAAGCATTACTGTAAACAGTATTTAACAGTACACTGGTCCTTGCAAAAGAAATTTAAACAATGATTCATGTCTCTGCTCAGTAGGTTTACACTTTGAATAGGTATATGTGCATTTTCAAATAAAGTTATACATGCATATATATATGTGTATGTATAATTTTTGTTTACACACACATACACACAAAGGAGTCAGGGAAAGCATAAGGGAAAAATGGTCAGAATGCCCTGGAAAAGAGTAATTATTAGATTATTAGAACTTACACATCCTGGAGCCTTGCCACCAACCATAGACCACAGTTCACACTGTAGACCACACTCTCTCCCACTCAGTTCTGAGTGGTGTGTGCTGATTTAAAATGGCCTACATCCATTGCCACAACAGTACTCAGGACAACCTCCAACTCCCAAAGAAGCCCCTGTATTTCAACTGCTCATCCCCTCCCTACCCAAAAAACTGTCAAGTGGCCACTGGCTCCACCTCATTGTTATAATTTCTTGCATTGCAAGAATCACCATATGTGAGCAAGAGAATACCATCAAGTCCACTCTAGTCCATAGTTCTTCCCCCAATCCAGAGGCGACTGGGATGGTGATGTCCACTCCAACTCCAAGTGAGAGAGGGCTTATATCCCATGGATATGGTGGGTGGGATGATCCTGCCTGCAGATGCAGGCCTTTTCCATTCCCTGGGATGGCTATTGCCCATTGTTGTCTCCTCACCAGGTGACTTGGATGAGTCCATTGAGCTGTAGGGTAGGAGTTGCAGCTCCACCTAGATTTCATGCACACCTGGCACATAGGTAGGTGGGAGGCTCCAGTCTCTGGAAGTATACCTAAGAAACTCCAGCATCACATGTAGGTTTGAATAGAAGGGACTGGTGTACCATGTGCAGGGAGGACTTATTTGAGTCTAATTGTCACTCTCAGGAGCACAGATTCCAAAATAGAACCCACTGATAAGGCATCAGTCTCTGGGACTATCCCCCCTTATATAGGACCAGGGTGTCTCCGGAGCTCTCAGGAACCCCACTAAGTGGGGTGATAGGCACTTAGATGTTCTATGAGCTCCTACTGAGGTGTGCGTAAGAGTTACCTCTGGGATGACCTCCTGACTCTCTTTGAAGTCTCTTAGCCACTTGAACTCATTTGTCTTTACCATTTCCCCCTTTTATTCAAGGTCTTTTTCCAGTTGTGTTGCCAGTTGGCACTTGGGAAAAGTTTTCAATTAGCAATAATCGTGCCTCGGATAAACCTCATTGGCTACGATACTGCCACTGCACAAAGCTGCCAGTTGGCACTTGGTATTAATCCCTCGTTGCCAGGGAGGCTCATCCCCGGGAGTCATGTCCCACGTTGGGGGGAAGGTGATGCAATCATATGCTGAGTTTGGCTTAGAGAGAGGCCACATTTGAGCAACAAGGAGGCTCTCAGGTGGCAACCCTTAGGCACCCCACAACTGCAGGCTAAGTCTCATTTACAAGAGCAAAGACTCACAAGGGTAGTCATCAATTAAAAAAAAAAAAAAATTTTGGCTTGAATGTTAAGAGTTAATGATGATACACCTGCACCAAAGTATGAAAATATTTATTAACCATATAATAAAGCTTTCTGGGGAGAGAAGGTCAGGCTCCTAAGCAGGTCTGTAAATGGCTAAAGAGAGCATGGAGAGGAGATGGACTTGGCATTTATTGTGGTTAGTGGCTGAGGGTTACCTCATGGGATCAGGACTTGTATGGTTTGAATATTCTACCTGTGCCAAAAGATGGAGCCCTCAGGCATTCTTATTAGATTGCCTCAATATGGAGCAGAGGGGAAAAAGCGGGAGGGGGGGCGGTTGAAAGTTGTCAGCAGTTACACATCAAACATGGAGTTAGACTTTCCATTAAAAGGGCAGGATATCCACTTCTATTCAATAAATAGCTCTATTCAAGTAAGAGCTGGCAGTTTATATACTGAATCACATTATTATACTTCATTGCACTGCTGTGGATTGTAAAATCCAGTGAAACTAAGGGATGTGTAAGGCATATGGATGCAGTCTTTGAAAGTATCATTGACTAAGGTAGAATATGGTCTTCTATGTATCAACAATCAATAATTTATATTTGCTTGGGAGGGAGTGTAACAATAAGTCACCATATATTTTCACTATACTTTCACTAAATTTTATTCCCTTCTATCACTTCAAACTCTTCACTGTTATCTATAGATAACAGTGGGGTGCCATATATATATATGTAAATATACACATATATACTTTTTTCTAATTATCTCAATTGTCCAAACTATTTTATATGATTTTTTTCTTAAAGTTCTAGTTAGTGAAGGAGCAAGTTTTCCACCTGTATGATATTGTGATTACTCTGAATAAATTCAAATTCTAGAGAGCACAGAAGTATCCTTTAATAGAGTTACAGTCTACTTGTGGAACTTAGACATATAGGTTAAACAAAAAAAGGACATTTACAAAGAAAAAGCAACTGCTGGCAAGTTCTGAAGAAGTCATTAGAGGAGAAACATATGGCATGCCATTGTGACGGACTCCATGAACCTGTTCCCTACCTAAACTGGAGAAAAGTATTAAAATAAAAAATTAAACAATATTTAAAGTCTCTGGATGTGATCCTAAGGACATATAGCAAGTAAAGATACCCAATAAAGTTCGGTAAGAATGGTAAGAGTCTGTATATTTTAATTAAGACCACAGTTTCTCACTGCTCAGCAGGATGGACACTCCACTTCATATTGGTGCAACCAAGTACACTGGGCTCTTGGTACCCCCAGCTCTCAGTCGAAGGCTATATGGAGGTCTATTGGAAGGGGTAGGATATCAACATTATTTATCCTGTCTTGAGTTACCTATTGTTGAGACTATGTTCTGGGCAGGTGCAGTCTAGCGGTGGGAGCACCCTCCTTCTGCCCAGCCCGCAATCATTGGTCAAAGGGTCTATATTTCGTACAGTGCCACTGAGAATACTGGTACCCTGATCTCCTTATCTTGCTTGTAAGGCAGTAGTTCCATGTTGAAAAAGGTAAGCCAAGAAGACCTGAGGCTACTGCCCACACCACTGAATGCTCAGTTCCTCAAGTGGGGCGGTAACTCAGAAGTGTGCTCTAGTTCCCAGCCCCAGCCCCACAGGCCAGGACCAGAGATTTTTGACTATATGGTAAAGCAGGCTATAAAATCCATAGTTCCTAATATCTTTTCAAAGGAAATGACCTCAACTGGAACATAGTGTGAAGAAGTTCATGTCCAAGGGTGCTCTCAAACCCAGTGGAGTTTTTTATGAAAAGCAATTGGATGAAGATTTGTAGATTCTGTCCTTTCTGCCCAGTACCTTCTCCCTCCCCATTTCCATCAGCTCATCATACACATTTCAACTTAAATCACCCTTCCTCTAAGAATCTTCCATCTCTGTCAAAAACTGGTTATGTGGCTCTCCTATGCAACCCCATAGCATCCTACTCTCTCCATCATCTCTTTCTATAGTTCATTATTTATATATCTGAATCTTCCACAAAACTGTAAGTCCTGGGGGATTAAGGGTAGAAGTTTCTGGCCATACATGGGCCAAAGCCTTAAGGAGAGTAGATAAGACAGCCCTGGAGACAAAGTAGGAAAACGCCAAAGAGGAGATAAAGACAAAAGCAACTCAACTATTCCATCCAGCTACCTTTCCCCATCTGGACTCCTCCCTTCTATTACTAACCCGTGTTGTATCTGGGACAGTGTTTCTCAATCTTTATGTGTATCTCATTCACCTGGAGGTGATTCAGATACAGATAATCTGGTTACTACACTATGAGAAATACTGTTCTATGTTTTGATTTAATAAGATGGCTAGTTCCTTTCTAATGTTAGAATTTATTAAATCTTCTTAAAGGCTCTGAGGAAAGCCTACTACTGAAAATATTAATTTTGAAGTCCTTAAGCCATGAAAGCAACTGAAGGGAACCCAAGAGTGACAGAAACCCCTTAGTATCCACAACATCACAGATCCCATTGATTAGAATTTGTTGGGGGAAGTTAGACCTTATCCAGAGTATCAAAACATGAATATACCAAAATACTCATTAGTATATAATAAACTTTAGTACATAGTAAACTTTTCTTTTAATTTTCCTTTTTATTCCAGTTAGAGGCTACTTGACTCAGAGCAAAAGAAGGAACAGAGAAAAAAAGAATAGAAAACAATAAGCAGAACTTCAGAGACATGTGGGACCTATTAAATGCACTAACATATACATAATGGGGGTCCAAGAAGGAGAACAGAGAGAGAAGTAGAAAAAAATATTCAAAGAAATAATGGCTGAAAACTTTCCAAATTTAATGAAAAACAATAATTTACACATCCAGGAAGTTAACAAACATCGGTAGAATAAAAGCAAAGAGATCAACAGACATATCACAGTGGACATGCTGAAAGCTGAACTTCATAGGAAAATCTTGAAAGCCACAAGAGAAAAACAACTCATCACTTAGGAGGGAATGATGGAGGCTAGATGGCAATGGGATAATATATTAAAAGCTTAAAAATTTTTGATTCAACTATTGACTCAACAATCCAATACCAATACAGCTATTTTTCAAAAATAAGGGTGAAATAAAGATACTCTAGATTTGAAAAAAAAAAGAGAGAGAGACTTTGTTGCTAGAAGACTAGCAGACATGCCTTACAACAAATAGTAAAGGAGGTTATTCAGGCTGAAAATAAGCAATCCCAGATGATATTTCAAATCCTTTCTTCTCTTAGCTAATTTTAAAAATATTATGAAATATGTTTATAATGTATTGTTGGACATATAAAATATATAAAAGTGATTGATATATTCGCCAATAAAAGATAAAATGAGGTGAGAGAGAGCAAAGTTGTACTGGGCTATGGAAACGACCCCAGATGATAACCTGAATCTACAAAATTAAAAGAAGAGACTCAGAAATAATAAATAAGAAGGTTAATATATTGAAAGTTATAAATATGTACTTGTTCTTTCTTCTCTCAGATTCTTCAAAAAATACAATTTTATAAATTAATAATTACAAAAATGCACCTTTGGGTTTGTAATATTTATATATGTAATATGTATAATGATATTACCACCAAAAAGGCCATAAGGGAATAGAGCTATATAGCACCTACATTTCTCTTTTTCAGTGGAAGAAATTTTCTATAAATCTAAAGCTGATCCTTATTAATAAAGTACACATGGTGAGTCCTGGAGCAATCACTATGGAAATAACTCAAAGAGAATACACTAACAAAAAGATAAAAGAAATTAAGCTTCTACATTAGAAAATATTCATTTAATGTAAAAAAAATAATAATTAAAGGAGGAATAGAGGAAGAGAAAAGACTGAGACGTGAAAAACAAAAAATAAAAATGGCAGACATAAAGCAAACAATATTAATAACATTAAATGTGAATGGATTAAACAGACAAGCACAATGCAGAGATGGTCAAAATGGATTTTTTAAAAATTCCAGCTCTATACTGTCTATAGGAATGTATTAGTTTCCTAGTGCTGTTGAAACAAATTATCACAAATTCAGTGGCTTTAAATGGCATAAATTTATTATCTCATATATCTTGAGGCCAGAAGTCCAAAATCAAGTAGAGCCACACTCCCTACAAAGTCTCTAGGGGTGAATTCTCCCTTGTACCTGGTAGCTTCTGGTGGCTCCTGGTGTTCTTGTCAACCTAAATCCAATCTCTTTCAACCTCATTCTTCACATGACCTTATTCTCTGTGTGTCTCTGTCCAAATCTCCTTCTCCTTTCTCTTATAATGATACCAATCATTGAATTTAGGGCCCATTTTTAATCCAGGATGATTTCATCTCAAGATTCTTAACTAATTACATCTGCAAGGAACCTATTTCCAAAAAAGGCCATATTCTGAGGTTCCAGATGGACATAAATTTTTGGCAGATAATATCTGACTGATTACAAGAAGAATTTAGATTTAAAGATACAAATATATTGAGTGTGAAAGGATGAAAAATACAAATATTAGATATAATAAACTTTAAAAAGTTACTAGAGCTAAGGAAGGACATTCTAAAATTATAAAAGACTCCATCTATGACAAATATATAATTATAAATATATATCTATGCACCTAATGAAAGAGCATCAAAATACATGAGGAAACACTGACAAAGACTAAGAGATTAAACAGACTATTCAACAATGATAGTTGGAGACATCCATACCCTACTTTCTGTGATAGAAAGAATAATTCGGCAGAAGATGACAAAAAACTAGACTTGAACAACACTACAAATACACTAGGCCAGCAGACATCTCTAGCATGCTCTTCCCAACAATGGCAAACTATACATTTCTCTCAAGTGCACATGGAACATTCTCCAGAATAGGCCATATGCTAGACAATAATACAAATTTTAATAAATTTAAAATGATAGAAATAATACAAAGACTGTTCTTGACCTCAGAGGAATAAAATTAGAAACCAATAAAAGTATTTTGGAAATCTCACAAATATGTGAAATTAAAAAAAATACTCTTAAATAACCAATGCATCAAAGAAAAAATCAAAATGGAAATTAGAAAATACTTTGAGATGAATTAGAATGGAAATAGACATAAGAAACCTTATGGGATGCAGCTAAACCAGTGCAGAGAGGGAGCTCTAAAGCTGTACATATCTATAGTAAGAAAAAAGATCTCAAATAAATACCCCAACCTTCCACCTTAAGGAACTGGAAAAAGATGAGCAAATGAAACCTAAAGCAAGTAAAAAGAAGAAAATGATAATATGAGAGCAGATATTAATGAAATGGGGAATAGAATAATAAATAAAAATCAAAGAAACTAAAACAAAGTTGATAAGCCTGTATCTAGATTGACCAAGAAAAAGAGAGAAAACTCAAATTATTAGGGTCAAAAATGAAAAATGAAACATTACTACTAATACTTGGGAAATATAAAAGATTATAAAGGAATAATATAAATAATTGTCTGCCAATAAATTAGGTAACTTGAATAAAATGGAAAATTCCTAGAAAGACAGAAACTACCAAAACTGATTCTATAACAAGTGAAGATACAGAATCAGTAATAAAAAAATCAATCCACAAAGTAAAACCTAAGCCCAGATGGCTACATTGGTGAATTCTACCAAAAATTTAAAGAATAATTAATTGCCATTTCTGCACAAGCTCTCCGAAATACAGAAGAGGAGGGAAAACTGTCCAGTTCACTCTATGAGATGTGTTATCACCATATTAAAGCCAGACAATGACACACACAAAAAAAAAGAAGAAGAAGAAAAGTAAAGGTAAGTATCTTCAAAAAAAATGAATGCAAAAATTTTATACAAAATACTATCAAATCAGGAGGCCTCTCAGACTTCCAGGAAGATGGTGTCAGAGTAGGTAGGCAGGATTGACTTTCTCACAAAAACAACAGAGGAAGGGCAAAAAGCTGCCTGAGGGAGCTGCTTTGGGGATCGGCACACCAGAAGAGTGCTGTGCAGCCTCCAGGAAAACAAGGAGAGAGATATGAAGAATCCAAAACAAAAACCAGGCATTGCTAACCCCAGCAGCGGGGAAGAACACCCATTCCCCACCCTCAAGGCAAATAGCCTGGATAAAATCCATGGCTCACTGCAGCCAACTGAGAGAGGAACAGATGCCCTCCTCCCTGGGAAAAGAGAGAGTATGGAGGAGAGTGGAGAGTAATTTTTCTTCACTGAATTAGGTCAGCAGAGCCTGCTTTGAATCTCAGCTCTGGCCAGACCAGAATCACAGGAAAGGGGAGGTTGAAAGAGACACCTCCATAGTAAGAGTCACCTATGAGTGCCATCTGCTGGCTGGCCAGAAAACTGCAAGGAGAAAAACTGCTTTTAGGAGTCTCTCATCCATGTCCACTTGGAGAAAATCTGCGCCCCATTAGTGAGTCCCTAGCCCTATTTTGATAACTTAAGCTGGGCAATTTTAAAGACTTAGAAAAACTTGAACCAAAAAATCAAAAAAGAGCTGTGAAAAATTCACCATCAGAGTAAATTCACCAACATATTCAGATACCTAGACATCAGCAAAAAATTACAAGCTATACTAAGAAACAGGAAGAGATGGCCCAAAGGAACAAACCAAAAATCCTGATGAGACACAGGATTCAAGATAACAAATCAATGTTAATCACACAAATCTCCTAAATCAATTCAAGGAGTTGAAGGAAAGTATGACTAAAGAAAAGATATTAAAAAGACTCTAGGTGTGCATAAAAAACAATTTGAAATCATGCAAAGAAAAGTAACAGAGCTTATGGGAATGAAAGACATAATTAATGAGATTAAAAATACATTCAAGGCATATAACAGCACATTTGAATTGGTTCAAGACAGAATTGGAGGAGCAAGCAACTGAACTTGAAAAGACAAAGGAACAGAAAGAAAAAAGAATGTTAAGAAGGGAACAGGGAATAAAATGACAACACAAAATACACATACACATTATAGTGTCCTAGAAGAAGAGAATGGAAAAGGGGCAAAAAGAATATTTGAGGAAATAATGACTGAATACTTCCCAACCCTTATGCAAGACATAAATTTCAATATTCAAGAAGGACAAGGCACCCCAAACAGAATAAATCTGAATAGACCTACTCTGAGATACCTACTATTTAGAATGAAAAATACCAGAGATAAAGCTAGGATTCTGAAAGCAGCAAGAGTAAAGCAATGTATCACATACAAGGGAATTTCAATAAGATTAAGTGCTGATCTCTCATCAGAAACTATGGAAGAGAGAAGAGAGTGGCATGATTTATTTACGATATTGAAAAAGAAAAACTGCCAGGCAAGAATTCTTTACCTGGCAAAGCTATCCTTCAAAATGAGGGTGAATTTAAAGTCTTCACAGACAAAAACTGAGAGTGGATGTTACCAAAAGACCAGATTTATAAGAGATACTAAATGGAGTGCTACAGCCAGAAAGGAAAAACCAAGAGTGAATGACTTGGGGAAGAGTGTAGAAATGAAGATTACTAGTAAACTATAGGGTGAAAAGACATACAATAGTAGGTTATGACAACAGAAAACCAAAGGATAAAATGAACAAAGTAAGTAATGATTTACAGTAATAACATTGAATGTTAATGGATTGAACTCCCCAATCAAAAGACACAGACTGGCTCTCTCTGCCTAGAGGAGCCCGCATCAAATCTTGGTGCCTATTTCCATCCTTCTTTCTCATTTCTCAGCAAACTCTGTTCTTTTCCCCCATTTCCCAATACATTCTTTTTACTGGCCTAACTTTGAGGATTAAATAAAATAAGCTCTCCAAGTGCTAAAAAAAAAAAAAAAAAAAGACATAGACTGACAGAATGGATTTTTTAAAATGAGACATGTATATGCTGTCTATAAGAGACTCATCTCAGACAAAAGGATACAATCAGGATGGAAATGAAAGGTTGGAAAAAGATATTACACACAAATAAATAGTAATCAAAAAAGATCTGGAGTAGCAATACTAATATTGGACAATTAGACTTTAAAGACAAAACTTTTATAAGAGATGAAGAAAGTCATTATATATTAATAATAGGGCAATTGACCAAGAATAAATAATGGTGATAAATATTTATGCATCTACCCTGGTTCCACCAAGTTACATGAGGCATACACTGGCAAAACTGATGGAAGAAATAGATGTCTCTACAATAATAGTTGGAGAATTCAATACACCACTCTCAGCATTGGATAGAACATCTAACAGACATTTATAGAGTATTACATCACAAAACAGCAGGATATACATTCTTTTCATGTTCTCATGAATTCTTCTCCAGGATAGACCATATGCTGGGTCACAAGATAGGTCTCAATAAATCTAAAAAGATTTAAATTATACAAAGCACCTTTTCTGATCATAATGCAATGAAGTTGGAAAACAATAACAGACAGAAAAAGGAAAAATTCATTAAAAATATATAGATATTAAACAACACACTCTTAAGTAATCAGTGGGTCAAAGAAGAAAATGCAAGATAAATCAGTAAATATCTTGAGACAAATAAAAATGAGAACATGATGTATCAAAACTATGGTATACAGCAAAGGCAGTGCTGAGAGGAAAATTTATAGTCCTCAATGCTTACATTTAAAAAGAAGAGTGAGCAAAAATTGAAGACCTACCTGTATACCTAGAGGAATTAGAAAAAGAACAGCAAAAAAATCCCAAACCATGTTGAAGAAAAGAAATAATATAGATCAGAGTAGAAATAAATGAAATTTAGAACAACAACAATAACAAAAAAACAATAGAGAGAATCAACCAAACCAAAAGTTGGTTCTTTGAGAAGATCAACAAAATTGACAAACCCTTAGCTAGACTGACAAAGAAAACAAGGAGAAGATACAAATAAACAAAATCAGAAATGAGAGGGGGGAGATTACCACTGACACTACAGAAGTAGGAGAGCTCAGAAAAGGATACTATGAACAACTATATGCCAAAAAATTAGACAATGTAGACAAAATGGAAAAATTCCTAGGAACATACGAACAATGTACATTGACTCTAGAAGAAATAGAAGACCTCAAAAAAACAATCACAAGTAAAGAGATTGAAATAGTCATGAAAAACCTCCCAAATATGAAAAGTCCAGGACCAGATTACTTGACAGGTCATTCAAAGAATATCTAATACCAATTTTGCTCAAGCACTTCCAAAAAATTGCTATCAAACTCATTCTATGAAGCCAACATAATCCTAATACCAAAACTAGATAAAGATACTATGAAAAAAGAAAATTATTGACCAATATCTCTAATGAATATAGATGCAAATATCCTCAACAAAATACTTACAAATCAAATTCAAAAGCACTTTAAAAGAATCACATACCACTATCAACTGGGCTTTATCCCAGCTATGCAAGGGTGATTCAACACAAGAAAATCAATTAGTCTAATAAACCACACTGATAAATTGAATAAGAAAAGTCACATGATCCTTTTGATTGATGTGGAAAAGGCATTGGACAAAATACAATATCCTTTCTTGATAAAAAACACTCCAAAAGATAGGAATAGGAGGAAGCTTTCTCAACATGGAAAAGGGTATATATGAAAAACCCACAGTTAGCATTGTACTCAATGGTGAAAGACAAAGCTTTCCCACTGAGATCAGGAAAAAGGCAATGATACCCACTGTCATCCGTGTTATTCAATAATGTGCTAGAAATTCTAGTTGGAGCAATTAGTCAATAAAAAATAATAATAAAGGGGACCCAATAGGAAAGGAAGTAGAAGTTTCACTGTTCTTTGCTGATATGATCCCGTATCTAGAAAACCCTGAAAACTTCACAACAAAGTTACTAAAACTAATAGACAAGTTCAGCGAAGTGGCAGGATACAAGATTAATATGCAAAAATCAGTAGTATTTCTATACATTACTGATGAACAATCTGAAGAGGAAGCAGAAAAAAATTCCATTTACAATAGTGACTAAAAGAATGAAATATTTAGAAATAAACTTAACCAATGACATAAAGGATCTGTATTCAAAAAACTGCAAAACATTGCTAAAAGAAACCAAAGAAGACCTAAATAAATGGAAGGACATTCATGGATTGAAAGACTAAATATTGTTAAGATGTCAATTCTACCAAACTGATTTACAGATTTAATGCAATCCCAATAAAAAATCCCAAAAGACTTTTTTGTAGAAATGGAAAAGCCAATTATCAAATTTATTTGCAAGGGTAAGGGACCTTGAATAGCCAAAAATGTCCTTAAAAAGAACAACGAAGTTGGAGGACCTCACTTCCAGACTTTAAGGCATATTACTTAGCTACAGTGGTAAAAACAGCATGGTACTGGCAAAATGACAGACATATTTACCAATGAAACTGAATCAAGAACTCATAAATAGACCTCACATCTACAGTCAAGTGATTTTTGACAAGGTTATCAATCCACCCAGCTATTCAACAAATGCTGGGAGAACTGGATATTCATATCCAAATGACAGAAAGAGGACCCCTATCTTACACCTATACAAAAATTAATTCAAAATGGATCAAGAACCTAAATATAAAACCTACAACCATAAAATTTCTTTATGAAAATGTAGGGAAACATCTTCAATATCTTGTGATAGGCAGTAGTTTCACCTTACACCCAAAGGACAAGCAATGAAAGAAAAATATATATAAATGAGATCTCCTCAAAATTAAACACTTTTATTCTTCAAAAGACTTTGCCAAGAAAGTAAAAAGGCAGTTTAGAGAGAATAGATGTGGCCCAAACAGTTGGGTACTCGCCTCAACATGGGAGGTCCCAGGTTCAGTTCCCAGTGCCTCCTAAACAAGACTATCACACTCAACAAGCTGATGCAACAAGCTCACACAACGAGCAGGGAGCAGATGTGGTTCAAGTGGTTGGGCACCCACATCCCACATGAGAGGTCCTAGATTCAGTTCCCGGTGCCTCCTAAAGAAGACAAGTGGACACAATGAGCAGACAATGAGCAGACAATGAGCAGACACAACGAGCAGACACAACAAGCAGACACAACAAGCAGACAATGAGTGGAAACAATGAGCAAGACAGATGAGGGAGCCACCTGTGGGGTGGAGGCAGTCTACTAAATGGGAGAAAATGTTTGGAAACTACATATCCAATAAGGATAATATTCATGTTATATAATGAGGTCACACAATTCAGCAATAATAAGACAAGCAATCCAACTATAAATGGGCAAAAAACTTGAATAGACATTTTTCCAAAGAGGAATTACAAATGGCCAAAAGGCACATGAAAAAATGCTCAGCATCACTAGCTCTTAGGGAAATGCAGGTCAAAATTATACTGAGATACCATTTCACACGTTACAAAATAGCAATTATTTTTAAAAATCAGAAAACTACAAGTGCTGGAAAGGATGTATAGAAAGAGGAACACCCTTTTTCTGTTTTGGGAAATGTAGAATGGTACAGCCTCTGTGAAAGACAGTATGGTAGTACCTCAAGAAGCTGAATATAGAACTGCTGTATGACCCAGCAATCCTTTTACTAGGGATATATTCAGAAGAACTGAAAACAAGGACTTGAACTGACATTTGTACACAAATGTTCACAGCAGGATTATTCACAATTAGTAAAATTTGGAACCAGCCCAAGTATTCATTAACTAATGAATGGATAAACAAAATTTGGTATATGCATTCAATGAAATACTATTCAGTTTTAAGAAGAAATGAAGTTGGGAGGCATATGACAACATAGATGAATCTTGAGGACATTATATTGAGTTAAATAAGCCAGGCACAAAAGGATGTATGGTCCCACTTATATGATCTAAATACAGTGAGTAAACACATGGTGGTAAACTCTAGAGTATAGGTTACTAGGAGATAGAATTTGGGTTGAGAATGGGAGCTGATGCTTAAAGCATGAAGATTTTTAATAAAGTTTTTTGTAAAAGTATGGAAATGAGTAGAGTTGATGGTAACACATTATAGTGATTTTAGCTAAAACTACTGATTTATAAATATGATTGTGGCTGAAAGGCATAGTCTGTGGATGTAAATGGCAACTGAAAGGAAGCTAGAGAATATCTAGGGAATGTATAACAGTGATTTCAGTGGTGGATGAAGATTGTGGTTAATAGTATAAAATAAGAATGTTCTTCTTTTACGAAATGTTAAGAATATGGTGATACTTGCGAAATTATAACTAATGTAAATTATGGATGATAATTAATAATAGTATTGTAATATTTTTGCAGCAATAGCAAAGAATATATTTTATCAATTCTAAGGGATGAACAATAGGGGGTGTTTTAGTTTGCCAAAGGAATGCTGATGTAAAGTACCAGCAATCTGTTGTCTTTTATAAAGGATATTTATTTGGGGTAAAAGCTTACCATTCCAAGGCCATGAAAAGTCCAGCTCAAGGCACCAAAAGAGGTGCTTTCTCACTCAAATCAGCTGCCACATGTTGAAGCAAGAGAGTAGGTAATCTCTACCCAGTCTCTGCCTTCCCCTCCAGGCTGTAACATCTCCCAGAGCTCAGCTGTGGGCAACCTGGCATGGAGGCTTGCCTCTTACCAGGTTTCTCCTCTCAGGCTCAGCTGCTCTACTTCCTTCCCTATTTCAGCTGTGAGCTATCAAGTATATGGCTCACCTCTCTCTGGGGCCTCAGCTCTTTGAGCCTTTCCCTTCTTTCACATAGTAGAATCAAAAAATGGTAAAACTCTCTTTTCCTGTGTGTCACTGTTTTGTTTTGTTTTTTTTCAGACCCAGCAAGAGGGCACAGACTCAACCTGAGTCATGCCTTACTGAGGTAGTCCAGTTGAAGAAGGTCTCATGCCCACAGGAGTGGACCAGCCTACAAACATAACCATTCTCTTTTGGGATTCATAAAATAATTTTAAACTGCCACAGGGGGATAAGGGGTATATTAATCAGCCAAAGGGGTACTGATGCAAAGTACCAGAAATCTATTGGCTTATATAAAGGGTATTTATTTGGGGTAGAAGCTTACAGTCACAAGGCCATAAAGCGTAAGTTACTTCCCTCACCAAAGTCTGTTGCCACATGTTGGAGCAAGATGGCTGCCGACATCTGCCAAGAGTTCAGGCTTCCTGGGTTCTTCTCTTCCCATGGCTCATTTCTCTCCTGCCTGCTCTCTCCACAAGGCCAGCTGTAGACTATCAGGCAACCAACACTGTCTCTCTCACCGGGGCTTAATTCTTTCCTGGCTCAGCTCATCTGTTCCTCTGTATGCTTACTTCCTGGGCTCCAGCTCAAAACTCCAGTATCAAAACTCCAAACTCCCTTCTCTGCGGTCTGGTTTTTCTGTGAGTTCCCACCCACCAAAGGGGCGGGGGTGCAATGTCCTACTGACATGGCCCAATCAAAGCCTTAATCATTATTTAATCAAGTAAAAGTGAAACCTCTGAATCCAGTATAATCTAATATGCCTGGAGAGACAGACCAGTTCACAAACATAATCCAACATCTATTTTTGGAATTCATAAACAATATCAAACTGCCACAAGGGGATATGGGATTTTTACTTTTGGAGTAATGAAAATGTTCTAAAATTGACTGAGGTGATGACAGCATAACTCTATGATGAAAATGAGAGCCACTGAGCATATACTTTGAATTGATTATACAAAGCATGGAGCTGAATAACACAGGGAATCCAGGGGTGGAAGAAGGACCGTGGTTAACAGAACAAATAGGAGAACATTCTCTCATGAGCTATAACAAATATATAATACTAATACAGGCTGTTAATCATTGGGTGGGTTGGGTGAAAAATACACCAAACATAAGATATGGACTATAGTTAGTGCATAGTTTATCACAAATGTTTCACAACAATGCAAGGTGTTGGTGGTGGGGTGGTGTTTGGAAGACCTATACGATGATATACATGTTTGTTTTGTAAGTTCACAACTTTTACTATACACTTACTGTTTATGTATGTGCATGAATGTATGATATACTTCAATAAAATTTTATAAAAATATTATCAAGCCAAAAATGAATAAAAACCTAAATGTAAGAATGTAAGAGCAAAAGATATAAAACTCTTAAAAGATATCCTAGAAGTAAATCTTCATGATCTCGGATTTGGCAAAAGATTCCTAGATATGACACCAAAAGAACAAGCAGCAGAACAAAAAATAGATAAATTGAACTCCATCAAAATAAAAACTTTTGGTGCTTTAGAGGACACAATAAAAAACATGAAAAGACAATGCAGAAAGAGATAAATATGTGTGT
The DNA here is from genome assembly GCA_026826555.1 of Tolypeutes matacus. Lineage (NCBI taxonomy): Eukaryota > Metazoa > Chordata > Mammalia > Cingulata > Chlamyphoridae > Tolypeutes > Tolypeutes matacus. The sequence goes on from JAKSZT010053836.1 coordinate 1,986,771, forward strand.
ATTAGTCAGCCAAAGGGTGCTGATGGAAAATACTAGAAATTTGTTGGATTTTATAAAGGGTATTTATTTGGGGTAGAAGGTTGCAGTTACCAGGCCGTAAAGCATAAGTTACTTCCCTCACCAAAGTCTATTGCCACATGTCAGAGCAAGATGGCTGCCAACATCTGCAAGGGTTCAGGCTTCCAGGGTTCCTCTCTTTCCAGGGCTCATTTCTCTCTGGGCCTCTGTTTTCTTCAGAAGGTCAGCTGTAGACATTGAGGCTCTCTAGGCTTTGCCTCTTTCCACAAGGCCAGCTGTAGACTATCAGGCAACCGGCTCTGTCTGTTTCCCACGGGCTGGATTCTCTCCAGACTCAGCTGCTTTGCTTCTCTGTGTGTTTACTTCCTGGGACTCAATGTCCTACTGACGTGGCCCAATCAAAGCCCTAATCATAATTTAATCATGCCCAGGTATAGACCAGTTTACAAACATAATCAAATATCTATTTTGGAATACATAAACCATATCAAACTGCTACACTATATAAATGATATACCTGATTAGATATTAGATTAAAAATATATGAAGAACTCTAACTAAATCTAATAAAAAAGACAGATCATCCAAATAAAAATGGGCAAAGGATCTAAATAGACATTTCACCAAGAAAGACATGGAAATGGCCAATGATTACGTGAAAGGATGCTTAACATCATTAGTCAACAGGAAAATGCAAATCAAGACCTCAATGAGATACCCTTCATATCCACTAGGGTGACTAAAATTTTTAAAGTCAGATAAAAACAAGTATTGGCAAAGATGTGGAGAAACTGGAACTCTCATACACTGCTGATGGGAATGTTAAATAATGCAACCACTTTAGAAAACAGCCCGGCATTTCCTCAAATGATTAAACACAGTTAGCATATCACCCAGGAATTCTACTTCTAGGAATATACCTAAGAGAAATGAAAATTTATGTCCATAAAAAACTTGTACACAAATGTTTATGGAAGCATTATTCATAATAACAAAAAGATGGAAAACAATACAAATGTCCATTAACTGATTGATGGATAAATAAAATGTGGTATAATATACCATATAATATAATATACCATATAATGGTATATTATTCCACCATAAAGAGAATGGATTACTGATACATGCTGCAATATGGGCAAATCTTGAAATAGTATGCAAGTGAAAAAGTCAGTCATAAAAGACCACACATTATACAATTCCATTTTATTATGAAACGTCTAGAATAGATAAATTCATAGTGATTGAAGGAAGATTAGTGTTTGCTTAGGGTTGTAGCAGGATGGGACATGGCGGGGGATAGCTAAGAGTACAGGGTTTCTTTTTTAGCTGGTGAACTGTTTAAAACTGACTGAGGTGATGGTTACACATTTCTCTGAATAAGCTAAAAACAATTCACTTGTACATTTTAAATAGGTAAATTGTATACTATATAAATTATATCAATTTCGCTGCTAAAATTAATCATTACAAATTAAATGCATAAGGAAACGACTTAATTCCCTCTTTATGCTCTATTTGAAACTTTGTTTTATTTTCTTATTATTTTTACTCAGAGTTGTAAAGATTTTCAAGGAGAGTTACTAAAAATAACCCGAATCAGAGACACATGTATGTTTTCTCAATAATGATGATTTCATTGCTTCTACTTTATTTGTGCACCAGCTGATCATTCAAATCAAGCTCTTGGGTAAAATGAAAATCCCAGCATTCATCATCTCAGGCTACAATCTCACTTACAGGTGTAAATATTCATGATAAATTATGGGGCTTGAGTTTTCACCATATATAGTGACACCCTGGGATATAATGTGTTATGTTAATGTGAGCTCACAGTAATTAACCAGGAGCCAATCCCTGGGTATCAAAATATTCACAGACTCATAAGCAAAAGTAATGAAGGGACTGTTACCATAATGGATTGTATGTATTAGGGTTTAATTACCAAGACAGGAGCCTGGACCTTGATGATTTTTTTTAATTAACAGTAGGATGCTTTTATAATTCAGAATTATTTATCAAAAAAAGCTCATTAGCAAGCACTGTTCTAATGCAATAAATATGCACACAGAAGAACAGTGGTAGATATCTTCAAGACTTAGGGCAGGAAACAGATGTGGCTCAAACGATTGGGCTCCCGTCTACCATACAGGAGGTCCAGGGCCCGATTCCCAGGGCCTCCTAGTGAAAGGCAAGCTGGCCCACATGGAGTGCTAGCCCATGTGGAGTGCTGGCCCACGCAGGAGTGCTGGCCCACATGGAGTGCTGGCCCACATGGAGTGCTGGTCCATGTGGAGTGCTGGCCTTCGTGGAAAGCTGGCGCAGCAAGATGACACAACAAAAAGAGACATAGAGGAGAGACAATAAGAGATGCAGCAGACCAGGGAGCTGAGGTGGTGCAAAAGATTGAGCACCTCTCTCCCATTCCAGAAGGTCCCAGGATAAGTTCCCGGTGCCACCTAAAGAGAAGACAAGCAGACACAGAAGAACACACAGAGAGCAGACAATGAGCACAAAACAATGAGGGGTGAGGTGGGAGGGGAGAAATAATTAAATAAATCTTTAAAAAAAAAGACTTAGGGCTATTTATGATGCTTCCATGCTTAACTAAGAGACAGAAATTGGTCTGTAGCCTTGAGAACCCCAGAAAACTCTTTTAAGTAGACTAACAAATTTCTGGGTCCCTGGGTTTTAACATGGTAACCTAGACCATCAAATAATATTACAACTCTAAAATTAGTAGTCCCATAGACCAAACAGGACTTCTGAAGTAGTCAAGTAAGTATCTGTGTAGTACACTGTAAGTATACTACACAATAAAAACAATGAGAACATAAGCAAAAATTGTCAAAATCGATTTTTTTCAGAATTCTGTAAATTAAACAAATGCTTGCAAGAATCTGAGGAGCATTTATTCAAGAAACAAAACAGAATAAATGTAAGAACAATTAATTTTGTATGATTTCAAATTATCTAATTTATATTTGCCATCCTGCCTCTGTGGTAACCCTAAAAACTAAAAAGTACCTGAAGGGGATGTATCAGATAAGGAGCTTTTAAAAACATCCCATCAGCCAAGTATTGTCACTAATTGCCTTGCCTGACAACTCCCAGAGAAAAACCCCATTCACAGGGCTTGTCATTATTTGACCTGACTCACCAGTACAGTACGGAAGGCTCTATCTCTAGGGCATTTGTCGGAAAAAAATCAGTGGCAATTGTTTAACATCATAACTGCCTGAGGTGGTGAGACAAGTTGTAGCAAGCAGGAATTTGGTCTGAAAAGTTAAAGACCTGGGAAATGAGGTGTCCATAGTTGCTTTGAAAGGCTCTGGTACATACTTGGGAATCTCAAAGGCCAAATATATGGGCTGGGCTGTGCATACGCCTGGGAAAGACCTGAGAAAGTCCAAACCTCTCACCTCTGGCTGACTTTAGGTTCTGCACACGCAAGAAGTGAAGCCTAAGACAGAGTTGTAAGCTGCTAGGATGTTTAAGGCATGCCCTAAAACAACAGGAGCCCCTTGGCAAAGGATAGGAGACTTACTGGTAAAAGACATTTAAGGAAAGCCATGTCCAATCATTAGCTGACCACTAAAATTGGAAGAGAGACTCAGAAGAACATGTCACAGAGTGATGTAAGAAGGACTCTACCTGTCTTTGCTGACTTTGAAAAAGGAGGAAGGTGGCCGTGAGCAAGGAATGTGGACAGCTTCCAGGAGTCAGGAAAAACAAATAAACGATTCACCCCTAGACACACCAGAAAGGAGTGCAATTCTGCCAAAACCTTGATTTTAACTCAGTCAGACTCTGATCTAACATATCTCTAAGATGACTGTGTTATTTTAAGTCACTGAGTTTGTGGTAATTTGGTACAGTTGCAATACAAAACTAATACAATAATCAACTAGATCTAACAGACATCTATACAATACTTCAGCAACAACAGAATACACATTCTTCTCAAATGCACATGGAATGTTCTAAAGAACAGACCATACATTAAGCCATAAACAAATTCCAGTGAATTTAAAAGCTTTGAAATCATACCAAGTATGTTATCTAAACACAGTGGAGTGAAATTACAAATCAATAACAAAAATAAATATGTAAAATCAAATACATGTGTTAATTAAATATCACATTTTTGAATTATCATATGACAAAAAGAAGCCACAGAGAAAGTTGGAAATAATTTGAAATGCATGAAAATGAAAACAACATAACAAAACTTATGTGATACCAATAAAGCAGCATTTACAGAGAAATGTACAGCTAAAAACACTTCTATTATAAAAGAAGAAAGCTCTCTAACAGATAGGCTAATCTTCCAACTAAAGGAACTAGAAAAAGAAGAACAAATAAATGAATGGATGTAGAAGGAATGCAATGATAAACAGTAGATTTGAAGCAAATGAAATAAGAATAAAAACAATAATTAATTTTTTTAAAAATACAATAAAGATCATTTTTTAACCTGACTTACCAAGAGATAAAGACAGAAGTCTAACTTACTAAAAGTATGGATTAAAGAGAGGACATCAGTGCTTACCTTACAAAAATGAAGATTATAGTGGAATAGTATAAGCAATTATATGCCAACAAATTAGATACCCTGGATGAGATGGACAGATCAAAAAAAGACAAACTATCAAATCTGGATCAAGAAAAAATACAAACTGAATAAGCCTAGGATAAGTAAAGAGGTAACTCATAATTTAAACAACAACAAAGTTGGAGGACTCATGTCTCAATTTCAGAACCTACTGTAACATACATTAAAGAAAACAGTGTGGTGGTACTAGCATATGTTTAGTCATCTAGATCAATGGAAGATAATACATTTATTGTCAATTGATATTTGACAATGATGCAAGAAAATCCAGTGGGGAAAAGTCATGATTTCATTAAATGTTGCTGGGACAAATAGATAGCCACAGGCAGAAGAATGAAGTTAGACCCCTTACTCACACCATACACAAAAAGGGTCATAGACCTAAATGTAAATGGTAAAAACAAAACTCCTAGGAAAAAATAGGAGTAAGTCTTAGGGATGATTAAATAGGCAATGTCTTCTAAGACAGCACAAGCAGCAAAAGAAAAAATAGCTACATTTGACTTCATCAACATTAACAAGGTTTGTGCTTCAAAGGATGTCATCAAGAAAGTAAAAAACCAACCCACAGAATAGGATAAAATATTTACAATGATATATTTGATTACATACAGAATAAATAAAGAATTCTTACAACTCAAACATAAAAAGACAGATAATTTGAGTGAATATGGGTAAAAGATTTGAACAGACATTTCTCCAAAGAAGTTGTACAAATGATCAGTAAGCATATGAAAAGATGTTCATCAACACTAGTCTTTAGGGAAACGCAACTCAAAAGCATGTGATACCACTTCATCCCACTAGGATGGCCAAAATAAAAACAAGATGGACAATAAAAACTGTTGGGGGAAAGGGCTTAACCAATTGGGCACCTGCCTAACACATGGGAGGTCTCGGGTTCATGTCCTGGTGCCTCCTAAAAAAGATGAGCAGACACCACACACACCATAACGAGCTAAACACCACACCCACCAAAACGAGCAGATGCCACAAGCCAGCAGATGCTGCAGCCCACAGGGACTGGATGTGGCTCAGGCCATTGGGCACTCGCCTCCCACGTGGGAGGTCCTGGGTTTGGTTCCCGGTGCCTCCTGGGGAAGGTGAGCAAACAATGAGCAGATAGATGAGAGAATCATCGAGGGAGGGAGGGAGAAGGGGGAAAATTTTTTTTAAAGTAAATAAATAAATCTTTTTAAAAAACTGTTGGCAAGGATTTAAAGAAATAAAAAATCTCATACTTTGTGAGTATGATTGTAAATAGTGCAATCACTTTGGAACACAGTTTGCCAGTACCTCAAAATATTAAACATATAGTTATCGTATGACCTAGCAATTCTACTTACAGGCAGAAAAACGAAAACATGCAGCCATATAAACACTTGTACACAAATGTTCATAGTAGCCTTACTCATAATAAAAAAAAACAAGAGGAAACAACCCAAATGTCTATCAACTGATGAATGGACAAACAAAATGTGGCATATCCCTAAAATGGAACGATTATTCAGCCATTAAAAGGAATGGGATTCTGATACACGTTACAACATGGATGAACCTTGAAAACACATTGAAAAGCTAGTGACAAAAAACCACATATTTTGATTCTGTGTGTTAGAAATATCCATAATAGATAAATGCAGAGAGACAAAATGATTACCAGGGATTGGAGGAAGGGAGAAATGTGAAATGGCTTTAGTAGTTAAGAGGTTTCTTTGGGGTGTGAAGATAATGTTCTGCAACTAGATAGTGCTGATAGTTGTACAACTCTGTGAATATACAAAAACCACTGAAATACACATTTTAAAACAGTGAACCTTACAGATATGAATTATATTTAAATAAAACTGCTATTTTTTTTTTTAAAGTCTAGCTGAGTATCCAGTGGCCTTTGCTCATTGATTTTTTTTTTTCAGGTGGTACGGGGGAATGATTCAGGACCTTGTACATGGGAAGCAGGTACTCAAACCACTGAGTTACACCCACTCCCCCTGCTTTTTTATTTTTTTAACCTCTCTGATGTTATAGAAATAACTTATAATTAATAAATCAGAGAAAAATTAGCATAAGTTATTGCCAAGACAAAAGGAAGATATTTTTTTCATGAGAATCCAAAGTCCAGACACTGATGTCTCATTGAAAAATAATTTCAAGTGCCTTTGAATCATAAGCTCTTAACTTTTCTACCGTTTTCACAAATTTACATGCAGAACTAGATTTCAGAATTTCATTAGTGGGGATGTCTATTCTTTATGCTGAGTGCATCAACTAGCTGTTATTGATGTTTCTCATATACATAAAAAAGGAAATCCATTATTCCCTTATTAAACTGCTCCAACGTTTTCTAAGCATATAATTTCACATTTGACCTCAAACAATAAATAACTGCTTGTTGATGAGATTTTTTTCTCAGCATGAAAAAGAAAAAGCAAGAGCATATTTTTAATTATGGAAACCTGCAGACCACAACATATACTTCCAAGATAGGCATGATTCTGTGGTTTTGTGGGATAAGGGGAAATATGTAGAAAATAGTCCCTTTCTTGTAGTAATTGTAAATTCTATAAGCTAACGAGATAGAGGAACTTATCTCAAGATTATACTTTTAAATGACAAGTTTAAACACAGTTATGAAATGACTTCTAAAGTCTGGATGCAGTTGGAGCTCACCTGCCAAGCCCATTTCCATCATAAAAGGATGCTAAAAAGTGAGTGCAGAAGAAAAAAGATTCATTACAGAAAGGTCAGCTGATCCAGCCCTAGTGATAATACTGTATTGTTCCCTTCAGCACTGTCTGCAGGTCTTTGTCCAGTCTCATTTGAAATATGCAGAGATTTTACTTTCCCCATTATTTTTAGCTTGAAAACCTATTTCTTAATGGCAGTAATAACTAGTCTTCCAATACATTCATCTTCCTCTGAAGATGGAAATAAGAGGGTTTTTTTTTCATACATTGGACAAAGAGGGAAATTGACCCACAGATTCTAAGTGATAGCAAGTGGTTACCTGAGGTTGTATAACTCTTTCTGGGACCTCAACTTTTGGAGAGAAAGCATTATTCCAAAGGAATGAAGAAAAGAAAGTAGAGATGGAGGAAACTGGATAGTGTGTTGTTTGAGCAATTTCAATGGTGCTGAAGGTACTCTTGAATTATAGAGACCTGCATCTCTCCTCTGACTTTCAGTTGTGGAAAAACATGGAAAAGATCACTTTCTTTGAGCAGAGAATGGGCTCATAAGTGTCACATCTTCAGGATGTAATGTTATTCAATGATAGGAATCACTATGACAAATCATATCAAAATGCCCCAACTTTCTTCATTACATCATGGGAAAAATGAAAACTCAGAAACTGCTACAGAAAAATATCAGGTCTTAATACAATATCTTCTAGTAACTATCCACAAATGTCAGCTATGGTGAAATCCTCTTTTATGATTATGATTTTGCTGTCATTTAACAGTTGCTTCAGCCACCTCCTGAAAAGAGCCCCTTGGTTCCATGGACTCCTTTGGATTTCATGCTACCACCTTCTCTCAACCCAAGTGAGCACTACGATCTGTACAAGGTGACAGGGCCCCTTTAATCACAGCACTATAGCAGACACGGGAGAAAGCGTGGGACAGAGAAGCGAGGAGGAGATCTGGGCATGGCATTAGAAATTACTGAGTCTTTCTTTGCAAGTATTTTAAATGACATCTTCCACCAGCAGGGCTTCTTATTTTAAGTAGCTGTATTCTAATATTCTGATTACAAACCGTCTAGATAAATCAATTTGTGTATGTATTAGTATTATAGTCCAGGGGAGAGAGTTATTGGAAATACCTGGTATTTCAGTTTGCCAAAGGGCTGCCAATGCAAAGTACCAGAAATGGGTTGGCATTTATAAAGGTGATTTATTTGGGATAAAAGCTTACGGTTCCATCAGAGATGCTTTTCACCAAAGTCAGTGGCCACGTGTTGAAACAAGATGGCCACCAATCTCTGTGGAGGTTTGAGCTCAGTTGAGGACAACCAGGGATAGGGCTTATCTTTTTCCAGGCCTCCTGTATCAGTCTCAGCTGTTCCACGTTCTTATAGTTCAGCTGTTAACTATCAGACATTTAGTTAGAAATATGAGCTGCTCTGTGGGCCTAGTGTCTTGGGGCTTCAAGCTTAAGCAATTCTCTAGTTCTCCTATGTGGCGGAATCAAACACGGTGGCTCTCTTTTCCTGTGTCAGTCTGTGTGTATCTCTCTCTGCATCTCCATTTTTATCAGACCCAGCAAGGAGGCAGAGACTCAACCTGAGTCATGCCTCAGTGATGTAGTCCAGCAAAAACCCTAAATAGATCTTATCATGTAATCTAATCAAAGACCCTCAACTGAATTTAAAGCAATTAAAGGGTATCACACCCAGAGAAATAGATTAGTTTCCAAACATAATCTTTCTTTTTTGGGGACTCATAAAATAATCTCAAATGCCACACATGAGTAATGTCATTTGTGATTAAATGAATATTTCTAGGGGAAAAAAAGGAAATTAGGGGATTTTTAAGGAAAAGTAAAAGAGGATCAATGTCTAGCACAAAAACTAGGAAGGGCCAGCATACCAGATAATTCTCTCTCCCAGGAGATTAAGTTCCTTGATTGCAGGGATTATATCACCAAACCTAACACAAGTGTTTAGCACATAAGAAGCATTCAATAAAGTTTAGTCAAATGCATAATATTCTAAATATTAAATCAATCACACACACTTTTATATATAATTCAGCACAGATTGATTTTTCTCGTCAATAAGATTAAGTTATAGATAATAAAATACAGTGAAGATCTTCATTAGCAACTGTCTCCATTCCCTTCTGCTTACAGTTACTGGGGAAACAATATCGGTACCCTAATACTCATTGAACTCAAGTCAGAAAATGTTTTTAAGTGTGGAAGATTGAGAAGTGAAAAGCTTTAAATCAAAGGGGAAGGGAAATGAGACTGGAATGAGTAAAAATATGTTAGGGCTTAGATCTGTTCGTTAGAAAATTCAGGGAAGTTCCCAGTGTGTCTATGTCCAAAGAGCTCTAACATAGCCCTTGGGTATTAAAATGTCTTTTGAAATAAAACAAGATGAGCGAAAAAAGTCTTCACCTCAAAGAAAGATTGTATATAGTTGGAAGGGCCACTCAGATAAATGTGGGAAGACTCGAGACTCCCGGGAAGCATGCTCAAGTAGCAGCAGATGTTCCTTAACTGCGTTCTATGGGAGTTATGTGAGAGCAGAGGGAGAGGTAGCATCTGAAGAAAGAGCGGGACAGGGACAGGACAGCTGTACAGATATGGTAAGCACACACAATACAGTGACTTTAGGGCACTACCTTTGATAGGCATCAATAATGACTATTTCAGTGTCTTCCCGCCCAAAATTCAGATCCATGGAGAGTTAGGAGACTTAGATGATGATCACTTTTTCAAATACCTTGGTTAGGAAAGGGCCGGGTGATAGACTACCAGTCTAAGACACACACATTGGAAGAAAGGAGGCTCAAAGGGGACTTTTTTAAAAAGCAAAATCTTGTTAGTACTATATGGAGGAAGGGATGCTGTGCAGATGAAAATATCAGCAATCCACTACACATTGTTGGAGCAGTATAAAACCTACAAATACTTACATAATAATAGCTACATATATAAAACACTTTGTGCCAGGGCTTGCACTAAGACTTGTCAATATTAACTAATTTAACCCTCAAAACAACCTTTATTCTCCATCCTCTACAGATAAAGACACATACAGAGAACTTAAGAGCCTATTTAAAGCTACACAGCTATGTGGTGGTGGAAATGAGATTTGAACCCAGGTCACCCGGCTCCAGAGTCTACACACTTAATCTGTACTCTACACTGCTTCTCAAATGTGTGCTCCCCAGGAAACAAACCAATCATACTTGACCCAAAAGAAACAGAGAAAAGAGAAAAAGGGGTGGGGGGAGGAAAAATGTAAAGGCATTAAACTATTTTATAACACTTTGTCGCATTTCCACACAAAGTTAAATTCTTAACGATTCAGCACATGTAATTGAGGTTTGGAGACTGAGTTTTTCAAAAGTCCACTATCTTTGTCAAAATTCAGAAACTTCAGTGCTTAAATGCTATCAAAAGATTCCTTTTGTTATTTAGTCTAAGATTAGAACTTCTTGGAAGCAAGTGAGACCACTGACACCATGCCATTTCAGGTCCTTCATCATAATATTGAATAGAGTCACATAATTGGAAGCTTAGCCAAGGATAACAGGCTTTAACAGGTGATGGGACAATCCGACGCCACCTTTATCTCTGCACTAGCTAAACCCAGCCCATTTCATAATGAAAAAGGATTTAAACTCTCAGAAGGGACAAAGAAAAAAGAAGCTGCTGAAAAGAGAGTTTTCACAATGGAAAAGATACTGATATCCTTCCGTGACTGCAGCAATAACCAGGGTTCAATCCATGCAGGGCATATGCTGCACAAAACAAGCAGACAATGTCAAATAAGAGACTTTTATTGGATTGGTTTTCAAAATAGGCAAATATACAATGTCAGAGCTGATGAAAACATTTATTTGTACCTAACTATTAAACAGTAAACATATCAATAATCTATTAACTTCAATTTGCTAGCAATGAAATTTTGTTATAATTTGGAACCTGTGTTTTGAATATTCTACCCCAAAGGGGTCTTTGAATGAAATAAGTTGCTGTGGCTATACAGGACAGCACTGAGACCTGGATGCCGAAGCTTACTATTAACTCCAAATGGCTTTGTTCTTTTCCTCAAGACTGTTCACTATCATGGGCTTTTATGATCATTATATTTCTGCACTTTATTCTGCTTTTTCTATTATGGTATTTACATAAACAGACAGAAACTATACAGAGACTTAGAAGATCCACATTTAGATGAAATATTAGGAATTCATTTATGGGAAGACACCTTCTCAAAGTTATTGCCATGAAGGCTAGAGCTGCTCGTCCACACCCACCCACAGATACATTGGATAAATATAAATAAGGCCTGTAGTTTAGTTAATAGTATTGTACCAATGTCAGATTCTTAGTTTTGATAAATATATCTAGATTATAAAAGATATTATCAAAGGGGGAAGCTGGGTTAGAGGTTTAAGGGAACTCTATATTATCTTTGCAAACTTCTGTGGTATAAAATATTTCAAAATAAAATTTTAAAACACTTGGAATTCCAGGAATAAGGAAATGGTCATAAAACAAAAGGATGGGGGGGGCATGTAAAAAATTGCAGGAGTCACCCTGAAAGAGCTTCAAATGGCCAAAAGGGGAACATTTTAAGCACCAAAATAACTACTGTAGTACTAAATTATAACACAAAGTATAAAATAAAAGCATTAAAATAAACGATTCAATAATTAAATGGGTGAGAAGAGACATATATACCATAGAGAAGAATTCAAAATAATTTATGTAGGTACTCCCCTCTCTAGTAGGTAGAGCTTGTTCCCTCACCCTCAACACACACACACAAATACACCATGAGAAAACATCAGATAAATACAAATTAAGGGCATTCTACAAAATACTTGACCAGTACTTTTGAAAACTGTCAAGGTCATCAAAAACAAGGAAAGTCAGAACAAAAGTCAAAGCCAGGAGGAAGCTAAAGAAACATCAAAATAAAATGTTATGTATTAACTTGGGTGACACCCTAGAACAGGAAAAGAAAATAAGAAAAAACTGGTAGAGTTCAAATGAAGTTGTTTCCTTAGTTGTGACAAATATACACCATAACAATATGACACACCAGGTGAAGACAATATGGGAGCTCTGTACTATCTTTGAACATTTTTAGAAAATCTAAAACTATTATCAATATTAAAGAATTATTTTTACAATATTTAAAAGCAAAAAAAAAAAAAAAAATCATTAAATATTTGGGCAGATTCTCCTTAAAAGCTTCTATGTTGGAAACATGCTGCCTCCTGCTGTGGACCCAGGATGAAAGCAGCCATAGGTATCTTCCTGTTCTGAAACAGCTTTTATTTAGTCTCCTTTGCATCCTGGTCTCTCTGATGTGTTTTTAAAAATCTGTGCTTTTGATGCTTACCCGGCATGTTCTTGCTGTTAAATCTCATGTGACTTTGTACATCCTAAAAGGATTAGAGCTTCACTTATAATCTTGACTGCTGTTTTCATCACTAGATATGTTCACAGGTTAAGACAACAAATTGTTTCAAATGCCTTAGATGGGCATCTGTCTAAATGCAAAGCTGAAATAGATAATCTCCCCAGATCCTTCTTTCTCTTTTGTATTAAGGGAAAGGCAATTAAATAAGTACCGAACACTGGACTCTTCAGAGATAAAAGAGTTTGGATGCTTAATCTTCCCGGAGTTAATATGGTGCTTTATGGCATCCAACTCTCATAGCCTGCCTCCCTTGTTCTTTCCCTTTTCTTCATATTTCTCATTTAGAGTGATGAGATGCTGCTATTCATAAAATAGGAAGAATTGTAATTATGAAATGTATAATCAAGACATTTTATATTCAGTGCAACCCTGCATATGGTGAAAAAGACCTACACATCAAACTTTGGAATCAAACAAACAGGTTGTTTAATTTCTTTCAGGCTCCAGTATCTTCATTTGCAAAATGAGAATAATAACATCCATTATACAGTTTCGAGTAGTAAATGAAATCATGTATGAAAAGTCCTGGCAAAGTATCTAGGGTAGAATGAATGAATGAATGAATTTCAATGGCTAAAATTTAATGCACAATTACTAGATTGCAATCCATGTGCTAAGTGTTTTACAAACACTATGTCTTCTATCTAATAATCTAAGATTGTTCCCAATATTCAGTAAGGAAACCAAGACTCTAAGAGGTAACTTGCCTAATGGTCACACCGGGAGAAAACAAAAGGCCTAGTATTTGCATTCAAGGCTTTCTGACTCCAGGGGTAGACTGGTAACTCCAAGTCTATACTGTGCTCGATATACTATCATCACTGTCTCTTTGATACAAGGTAAACCTGCTGTGGTATGAATTCTGCTCCAAAGAATATTGTATCATTAGAAAAGAATTCCAATATACCACAACTAAGTTTTCCATTCTTCTGCATACTCTCAATAAACAATTCTTTCCTGCTCTTTTGCTCCCCTATAGATGACCAGAGAACTTATTTTCTCCAGTTTTTCCATTGTCATCCTGTCTAAGCCATCAAGAGTTAACTTTTTCACACAAAAATTACCCGCCTCTGTCTTGTTCATCATTTTGTTTCCTCTGTCTTCAAATCCCTTCCCTTCCCATCAGCTGACAAGTTCCATCTATGGCAATGCCTGGCAAGAAGGCCTTGATCTAATGAGAGTTTCACCAGCACCTCTATTTCCACTCCAAAGGAAAGAGCTATTGATTTATGAATTCATAACACATAATGACCCCAAATCTCAGAGTTTTGAAAAACTATGTTTGTTCCAACTGAGGTTAAAGCAGCAATCACAGATATATGATTGCATGAAATACAAACAAAGGTAATGAAAGAGGAAGCCTGAAGCAAATTTCAGGATGTGAAACAAGAGAACAGACAGACTGGAGTGCAGTTTAAACAGAGGAACACTGTACTGCTTGTCTTCAAACATATTTGAATAAAAATTGCTTGGATAAAAGAAAACCCTCATTTTAAAAAGCTATAAACACTACCCAAGTAAGCTGTCTCAACTCTACTGAGTTTTAAAAAGTAAACATCAGATTTTGGGAAGATGGCAGCGGAATAACAGGCAGAGCTGAATACTCTCACAAAAGCAACAGAAAAGGAGCCAAAAGCTGTCCAGGGGACCTGGCTTTGGGGGTCAACAGGCAATGGCAGTGCTACACAACTCCCAGGAGGGAGATGAAGAAGCCAAAACAACAAATGTGAGTAACCAAGACCGCATGGTGGCTGGGAAGGGCTCCCCTTCCCACCCCCCAAGATTTTAAACTGGGGTAAAACCACTGGCTCACTGTAGCCGACTGAGAGGAGAACAGACATCTTCCTCCTTGTCAGCTGTTTCAAGGGAAAAGGGAGGGGAGGTCAGGGTGCTTTTCTTCAGTGAATTCGGCCAGCAGAGCCCACTTTGAATCTCTGATCTGGAGATTCAACACAGGAACACAGGAAAGCAGAGACTAAAATACCTCCACAGAACGGTGTGCTGACTAGTGCCATCTGCTGGCCAATCTGGAAACTGCATAGACAAAAACTATGCTCTCTGTATCCAGCCCCTGGGAGAAAATTTGTGCTCCACTAGTGAGTCCCTGATCCTATTTTGAAAACTTAAGGTGGACAATTTTGAAGACTGAGAATAGGTTTGGCCAGATATCAGGGAAGAGTTGTGGGAAAAAAAAAGAAAAAACAATGGGCAGGAGAGAGAAATAGGCCATTGGAGTGAATGTGCCAAGTGTTCAGATGCCTGGATGTCAGCAAAGGATGGCAGGGCATGCTGGGAAGCAGGAAGAAATGGCCCAGCCCAAAAGAACACGACAAGTGTTCTGAAGAGATACAGGATTTCATACAACTGATCAGTGACGGTCACACAACTCTCCTAAATCACTTCAAAGAATTTAAAGAAAATATGACTAAAAAAATAAAGGAAATTAAGAGGACACTGGGAGAGCATAAAGAACAATTTTAAAACCTGCAAAGAAAAGTAACAGACCTTATGGGAATGAAAGACACGATGGACGAGATTAAAAATATGTTAGAAAAAAAAATTTTAATAAAATACCTTAGAGGCACATAAGAGCAGATTTGAATTGCTTGAAGACAGAATTAGTGATTTTGAAGGCAGAACATCTGAACTGGAAAAGACAGGAGAACAGAAAGAGAAGAAAATGGAAAAAATGGAACGGAGTCTCAGGGAATTGAATGACAACACAAAATACACAAACATTTGCATTAATGGTGTCCCAGAAATAGAAGAGGGGGCAGAAAGAATATTTGGGGAAATAATGACTGAAAAATTTCCAACCCTTATGAAGGACATAAATATCAATATCCAAGAAGGACAAAGCACCCCAAACAGAATAAATCTGAATAGACCTACCCCAAGATACCTACTATTCAGAATGAGCAATATCAGAGATAAAAAGAGGATTCCGAAAGCAGCAAGAGAAAAGCAAAGCATCACATACAAGGAAAACTCGATAAGATTAAGGGCCGACCTCTCATCAGAAACCATGGAGGAGAGGAGAAAATGGTATGATGTATTTAAAGTACTGAAAAAGAAAAACTACTAGCCAAGAGTTCAGTATTTGGCAAAGCTGTCCTTCAGAAATGAGGGTGAGTTCAACGTCTTCACAGATAAACAAAAACTGATAGAATATGTTACCAAAAGACCAAATTTGCAAGCGATACTAAAGGGGGTGCTGCAGCCTGAAAGGGAAAAAAAAAGAGCAAGAGATTTGAAGAAGAATTTAGAAATGAAGATTATTAGGAAGAGTAAACTAAAGGATAAGAAGACAGACAATAGAACAATATGACAACAGAGAGCTGAAAGACAAAATGGACAAAGCAATCCAAAGTTTTCAAGTAGCCCTTCACATCTATCCAATGAACCCTGAAATATGGAAAGAAGACCTTTCTTGGGCAAGAACATTCCAGGAGCAGCAGAAAGTGGCACAGAAGACTAAAAGGAGTGAATCATCCACAGAAGTAACAGATTTCTCACCAAAGTCAATTACTGACTATGACTTTGAAAGTGACGAGTTTGTTGCTGTTTGTGCAGCTATTGCTGAGAAACAGAAGACAGCTTCAAAAAGTAAAACAATGGCTATTGTGTCTGCTTCTGGGACTGTGGAGACTGTAACTGAGAAGGAAGATGGTTCTCCAACACCAGATGCCTCTATTTTTATCAAAGCCCGATGAAGTCAAATACATAGTATGAATTATTTGAATCTGTCTTTTTTTATTATCATTTAAAGTTTTAGATGTAATGTTATTTATTCTGGAGAAACAGGGTAAAGCTCCTGTTTTTAAGATGAGTTTTACACATGAAGCTTATACATCTAAATGGCAGCATTATTGTATAGTGTTTGGACTATGCTTTGATAAGTTATGGTTTACACTTAAGATTAGAATTCAGAGCATAATGTTTTTGATGTATAAATTTAATTACAGATGGATACATTTTAATGACACAACCTGAAATATATGGATAGATACATTTTAATGACACAACTTGAAAAGCAAATTCTTGAATAGTAAATAACTTGGTCAGTGTTATTAAAATGTTAACTCATTGACTTCTGTTTTATGATAAAGGAAATAAGTGATTGCTTTCTCTCCTAGAAATATACTGCTTTTGCTATTCACTCTGTTTTCCTTGCTTCTGTAGAGTAAGTTTGTCACGAGGCTTAAAGGTTTTTAATATTCATTTTGATTCAAAGTTGTGGTTTTGTTATATGTAGACTCTTTGAAAGTTCAGCCAAAAATGCATGCAAATGTGAACATTCTGAAGTTTCTCTTAATTCTGATTTGTGCTTAAGTTTTTGGCTTTAAAGAAGTTATAACAATGGTAGTTGCCTCCTTCAGTATTTATTAGATGTGTGAAGTACTGAAAAATGTCACAATGATGGTTTTATTTTTTAGATTATTACTGTAGGAAGGTTATTCCTTACCACAGTGAGTCATTTTTTAAACATACATTTCTTTTAATGAGTGGCTTTTACAGATACATCATAATTAATTGTACTGCTACATTTTAAAAAATTAGGGGATGATGTGGGAGCAGGAGCAGGTACATGGGAATCCCTCATACTTTCGATGTAATTTTTCTGTAATCTAAAACCTCTGTAAAAATAAAAAGTTTATTATATTAAAAAAAAAAAACTACAATGAGATACCACTTCACAACCACTAGGATACTATTATTTGAAAACCAGAAGAAAAAAAAAGTAAATATCAAATGAACAAGAAAGCAGAGTGGAAGCCTTTACACAGTGTGAAGTCATGTTTCTTTCAATGGGTCCTCCTATACATTTTTTGAAGTTACAAATGGCATAGAAAAAATCATCTCTTTTATGGATGGGCTGAACATGGGAAAAGATATGTTTAAAAGGGAAAATAAAAGAAGACGAAGAAGAGAGACAAAGCTGCAGTCAAATCTGAAGAATTATTCTTCTATCTACAATTTTGTAAGCTCTTACAAGGTATCAGACACTGGCGATATATGCATTATTTCACTGAATCCTCACAACAACCTTATGACAAGACATATTAAGCACATTGTACTGATGAAGAATTTCAGATATAGACTCTGAAATAACTGGCCTAAAACCACCCAGATATTTATTGCTACAGCCAAGATTGACCCAGGATTTGAATAATTCCAAGCCCTTCCTCTGATCTTCTCTGCTGTCCTCAAAAAACAAACAAACAAACAAAAAACTGCTTTGGAGTCACTGCTCCCTTGTTGAAATCACTGCCCTGAATTCTGCCAATTCAGCTAAAGAAAGTGGGCACTCCCTCCCCTCCAGTGAGGGGTGGTTTCACTTTACAACTGTGAAGGAATGATCAGTTCTTTATATTCAGCCACTTTACTTTTGGGGTCACATGGCATTTGTCTGTGGCTTGATAAAGCCTCTATAGGGATCCATTTACATGAGAAATTAAATGTTATTTTCATTGTATTTCTGCTTAATTTCTCAGCACCCAGTCCTTTGTTCTAAAACAGTAAGGCAAATATCATATTGGTAGACTTCAGCATTCATGAAAATATATGAGCTGGCAGAAAAGTTTGACTATAGCAAGCAAGCAGAGAAATATTCAGCTATGATGCAGTCTTCCTCACTAGACAAGTCCCCACCTGGAATGTGCTGAAGCACCCTGTTTACTTTGGGCTTTTGGAATTGTGGGGGAAAGTGTAAAGAATGTTATCTGGTTATTTTTAGGTTGACCATATAACTCATGTCTAAATACAACTCTCCCCCACAATTGTGGGGGGCAGTGAGAAGAGTACAAATGATCAGGTAAAAAGGTAAGACTATATTTCAAACCCTATTTTCATGAGTGACGAGAATTTTTGCTCTCCACAATCTCTTCTGGCCTAAATTACAATACAGGATATTGCTTCCTATGAGTATCCAAATTCAAGATATAGAGTTCTCACACAGAGTCACAATAATGACGGGTCCTCAAATTAAAAAGGCTGCTCCTTTACAGATTTCCTTCTATATAACAATGTCATCAAGCTGAAGTATTGAGATGGGAGGTATTTCTGAAACATGAAATGTATATACTAAAGTCAGCAGGGAATTCAGTAGTTCTTCAACACCCTGGAAGCCCCATAGCCTATATGCTCAGTAGAACTCTTTCATCCATAATCATAATCCAAAAATTTCTTGTGACTTTTATTTTCATAATATCGTAATCAGGGATAGGTGGGCCTTTAGAGGTGCAGAGGAGGACACATGTCATGTTTGATATGAATTGGATCCTTGGTTCTACTTGCTTGGACTCCAGCTGGGCTCTTGTGATTCTAAGAATGCAATTTTTTGCAGTCATCTTATATTATGTTTCCCTATAAGGGTTTAATGAGCTATATAATTTTCTGAAATACAATAATTCAATTTATTTTCTTATTAACTAATCATGGTATTTCTTCCTCCTCAGTAAAATAATTTCTATTACTGACTGAAACATTCCAATTAATAACTTTGAGGCAGAACAGACTTCATAATCACTCTCCCTATCTCTGTACAAATGTTGCCTTCTTTTTCCATTGTATAAAATAGAACAACTAAGCATGCTGAAATATGAATCCCTGGCAGACATCCCTCAAATGGTACTCTAAATAAGTTCCCATCCCTTCTCATAAGTATGAGAACTACTTCTTGGCTATTATCAGAACTTATGAGAGGAGTTATGGCTTGACACATCTTGAAGAATTTTAAATTTAATGAAACTAAAAATGGTCAGCTTGATAGGAAATCTGGACATGCTCTATGGTGATCCTCTGCTAGGAAAAAGTCCTAGCAGAGACAAGATGATAGTATCAAAATCTGAAAGTTTAAATTGAAATATTTAATCAATTAAATCAATTCTTCTTTTGCCACACCACAAAGAGATCTGTTCCATGCACACTGAAGCCCTGAAATCCAGTGGAAGTTGAGGAAAATAAATACTGACTTGACCTAAGAAGAAAAATTCTTAATCTCAGAAATTATTTTAAAGGGATGGGTTGGCCTCATCTTTAGAAACTTTCTCTCAAACGCAGGAAGTGCATCCTTCAGGAGTGTTGCATAAGAGATTTTTACACGGGGTGGGGGAGGTAGTTGGATTTCATGATTTCTAACAACTATCTCAAATTCTAAAATTGTGACTATTCCAGTGAAAAAGTTCTTCTACATCTTTTAATGAAACTAAAGTATGTTAGAGCCAAATAAAAAAGAATCCGTACCAAAAAAAAAAAAAACTTTTTATATTCCTGCTGAATTAGGTGTTGGAAATGGTCCTTGCAGGAAGTCAAATGTCTATATTCTGCATTTACTTCACAGTTTATGGGTAGATATAAGTTTTCAGTTCTCTGTGATAAATGCCTATGAGCATGGTTTCTGGGTCAACAGTTTACTTACTGTTTCGTTTTATATGAAACTGCCAAAATATTTTCCACGGAAGCTGCAAACATTTTTTAAACCATCCAGAAATGCATGAGAAATCCAGCCGTCTCACACTCTGGTTTTAATTTGCATTTCCCTCATTGTTAATGATGTGGCTATCTTTACATGCGCTTTGTGCCATCAACATCTCCTCATTGGTGAAATGTCTGTTCATCCTATCTTTTGCCCATGTCTACTTGGAATTTTTGTTGTTGTTGTATATTGAGAATTATTTATATATTTTAAATATAATTCTTATTGACATATGTGGCCTGATCCTTTCTACACATGCATCTTGTCTTGGGCATGCACATGTGGTCCTAAATATTGTCCCATTCACATGGTTCTGAATGCCCACTCTTCCCTTGGAAACAGTTTCCTAATGGTCCCAGGAACTGCACTGTACATCCTACAACCAGCAATCCCTCATCCCAGGCAGCTATTTGACTGCTCTGCTACAGTACTCTGAGGGAGTGCTCAGTGAGTTGCCTTCTATGCACACGGCAAATTCTGGGAGGGAAAGTCCCTCAGACCACCTCTCACTTATTACACATTTTTGCCTATTCTAGGCATCTGATTTTGATGCTGAGTTAACTCTGATGTTCAATTTCTCTCTCCTGCCTAAGAATTTACAGTCAAGTAGCTACTCTTGGTTCAACTCATTCTAGATCTTTAGAATTGCCCTTGTTTAACTGCTCCAACCAGGGCTAAGGACCCAGTAGTGGGGTGTAGGCCAGTTTCCAAGGGCCTTGGAGAGGTGGGCAGTAAAGGCATCCGCTTGCTTCTTTTATTTATTTATTATTATTTTTCCTGTTCATGTACTTTTCTGGTCTGGCCAGCAGATGTGCTCAGCCCCCAGGCCTGCATTCAGTGTAACTCCAGGGGAAGGCGAGTGGGTGGTGCAGAGGCAAGGTCCTCCAGGCTGGCCAAGTTTTACAAACTTTCTCACAAACTGTTCTCAACCTTGGCTGACCCCACCTCCCACCCTCTGCCTCCTTAGCAACTAGCCCAGGGCAGTTGGAAAGGTATTTGAGAAGGCAAAATATTTTTAGCTCCCTGTGGGCTCTCAGGGCAAACAATGTAGCAGTCCCACCCGCCTGAAGTGTGCCACCCTTCCAATGCTGCAGACCAAGTTCACTGGCCAAAATCTGTAGGCCTTGTCCCTCCTTCTCCCCTTTCTCAGGGAAAAGAACCCCTGTTACCTCCTCAGTCTATAGCCATGGCAGTCTACAGCCACCATAGTCCACAGACTGCTGTTTGCTCTGAAGGTGGGGGGATGGGCACTTGCTGCTGCTTTTGTAGCTTTAGTCATGGGGTGTTTCAGCCAATTGAGAATCTTTTCCTTTTCCCATCTTTATTCCGGGTTGTGGCTCTCCTTCCCTTTGTGTCCTGAGCCCCAGAGCAGCCCTTTAGACAGTCTCCACCTGTCCTCTAGCTATTTTTTCTGGGAGAGAAGTGATCCCTCTGCCTCTCTAATCCTCCATCTTCCCAGAACTCTTGAGAACCTACCACTTTTAAGTAGCCTTTTTCATGATTTTGGAATTGCCTTTTTCCTGCAGTCCTTTAACTGTTTTCTGGAGCTTTGAGAACGATGTTTCTGCCAATTCCTGCCAGTTGGTCAAAGCTTCTGGGGAAATAGAGCCTTAAACCATCTCGTTCTGCCACCTTAATCAAGAAAGGCCAACTATTGACATTTTCACTGTCTCTAGTTTGGCCTTTTTGGAATGTCAGATAATTAAAATCATGCAATTTGTAGCCTTTTCAGACTGGTTTATTTCACTTAGAAATAGTCACATAAATGATCCTAATGGATGTGAAGTAGTATACATTGTTAATCTTCATGGCTTGATAGCTCATTTATATTTTTTCTCTTTTGAAATGCTTTTATTGTGATAAAATATACATGAAATTAACCATTAGTGACATTTAGTGCATTCACAGTGTTGTGCCGCATTATCCGTTATCTTGTTCACTACATATTTATGATTTTAGCTTTATATATTTAGATAATTTGTTTATCCTTTCTGCCAATCTCTGCATTTTAACTGCAAAGTTTAATCCATTTATATTTAAAGTAATTACTGATAAGGCAAGATTTATTTCTCCCATTTACTATTTCTTTTCTATTTTTTATATCTTTTTTATGTTCCTCAATTCTTCCATTACTTATTTCTTTGGTGTTTATTTTTTTGAGCATACTATTTTGATTCCCTCCTCATTTTCTTTTCTGCAATTTTTAAAGTTATTTTTAGTGACTACCCTGGGAATTAAAATTATTACACTAAAATTATAACAATGTAGTCTTAACTGATTGTAACTGTTGGCCAATTTGATGTAATTATGAATTCCAAAAATATAATTGGATCATGCTTTGTAAACGGATCTGTTAATCTGGGCATGATTAGGTTATGATTAGGGCATTGAGCCCCACCCCTTGGTGGGTGGGGAACCAAATATAAAAGGCATGGCAAGAACAGTTTTGAACAGCAGTTTTTGAGAAGCAGATTTGATATTGGAGAAAAGGCCCCAGAAGAAGAGAAGTGAGCCATTTGCCTGATAGTCTATAGCTGACCTCGTGGAGGAACCAGAAGAGCTAAGCCCAGAGAGAAACATAGCCCTGGGAAGAGAGGAACACAAGAAGCCTGAACCCTGGCAAACGTCAGCAGCTGTCTTGCTCCGACACATGGCAATGAACTTTGGTGAGAAGAAACTTAACGCTTTATGGCGTATCTGTGGACTTCTACCCCAAATAAATACCCTTTATAAAGACCAACCCATTTTTGGGATTTCACATTAGCACCCCTTTGGCTGACCAATACACTGATATCAACTTGATTTCAATAGCATGCAAAACTCTGTTCCTATACAGTTCTACCACCTCGTTATGCTTTTCTTGTCACACATTGCCTCTTTATACATTGTGAGCCCATTAACATAGATTCATAATTATTGTCTTGTACATTTGTCTTTTAAATTATAAAGTGAACAAAAAGACTTACAAACCCCAAATACAATAATACTAGCTTTTATATCTACCTATGTATTTATCTTTACTGGTGTTCATATGGTTTCAAATTACTATCCAGTGCTCTTTCATTTCAGCGACTCACATTAGCATTTCTTATAGGGAATATTTACTAGCAAAAAAAAAAATTCCCTTAGCTTATCTTTACCTGAGAATGTCTTAATAGCTCCTTTATTTTTGAAGGATAATTTTGCCAGGTATAGACTTCTTGTTTGATAATTCATTTCTTTCAGCACTTTAAATAGTAAGCCCTCTGCCTTCTGTCCTCCATGGTTTCTGATGAGAAATTGACTCTATTAATCACAATGAGAATCCATTATATGTGACAATTCACTTCCCTTTTGCTGCTGTCAAGATTTTCTCTGTCTTTAATAGTTTGACTTTAGTGTGTCTCAATGTGGATCTCTTTTCATTTATTCTTCTTGAAATTTATTGAGCTTCTTGAATAATTAGATTCATGTCTTTTGTCAAATATGGCAAATTTTTGGAGGTTATTCCTCCAAATATTCTTTCTTCCCCTTTCTCTCTCCCATCTTCTTCTAGGACACCAATAGTGTACGTGTTGACATGCTTGATGGTGTCTACCCCAACCTTCATTTTCACCACTCTTCTTTCTTTCCACTCCTTAGACTGGATCATTTCAATTTATCTATCTTTAAGTCTGTTGATTCTTTCTTCTGCTTGATCATATCTGCTGTTGAAAACGTCTAGTAATTTTTTTCATTCCAGCTATTTTACTTTTAAGCTCCTGAATTTCTATTTTGTTCATTTTCCTAATTTGTGTCTCTTTATTAGTATTATCTATTTGCGGAGACATCATTCTCATGGCTTCCTTTAGCTGTTACCTAAAAATCATTCACAAATTCCTTCCCTACATGTTTCTCTGCTACATCAGCAGGGAATTAAATATTCACCTGCCCAGATTCCTTTGTAGTTCCAAATGATTATGTGAGTCAATTTTTGCTAATGTATTTTATGTGGATGGCCGGGCATGAGGCTGCTGAGAAAATGTTTCAGAAAGGCTTTCCTGGTAGGTTCTTTGGCCTTTTGCCAAATTCTTCCTATCTGGAACATAGATATGTTTTTAGGTGCAACATCCTCATTGCAAACTTAAGAATAAAGCCACAACTAATGTTATCAGCAGAATTATAGAAATAATCTGGGTCCCTGGGGATACAGTTGAGCTGCCATTTCAACCAGTTTGGCCCACCCTGAGACTCGCATAAGTTAAATAAGCCTCTTATTTGTTTAAGGCACTATTATTTAGGTTTTCTGTTTTATGCAGTCAAATGCATTCCTGACTGATGTGAAGGTCAAATGATTAAAGGAGCAAATATAAAGTGCCTGGTCCATAAAGGATGTTCAATGAATGAGAACTATTTGTTTGTTACTATCACCATGATTGACTGGGAAAAGGTAACTCCAAAGCCAAGTCCCCAATTTCTACAGTGAATGGCCAGCACAGCCAAGCATTTTTCCTTAATTATTTGCTTCTAAAAGGTGATTTTTCCATTTTTTTATGGACAGAAAAAGCCTTTTAGTGCTTATCTAAAACTCTCTTGACTAAGCCCAGCTTCTGAATATAAAATGCAAATCTACTAGTATACTGCAAATGCATTCCATAATCCAAGTTTCAGAAGTTATCCATAATACTATCATTGAGAATTTATATTTTTGATTAAAATTAATAATCATAGCAAAATATTTACTACACTGCCTATGAAAATATCACATCTTCCTAACATATTATTTCAAACCTTTTTACTACAATTTTACTCATAAGTGCATCACCCTAATAATAGTGACATCATTAGACATGCCATTGCCATTGAATATGCACTGAATGTTCTAAGAAAATATTCCACCCTGAAGTGTCTGTGAGGTCACGGACAGCACATGGTAGAAGTTCTTGATTGTTCAACATGAGCCAGACCTTTCAATTTATATGAATGGCTCCCAATGTGCTCAGTACAATTCAGTTACACCACCCACCACATAACAAATGTTTTCATTCCTCTGAAATGAAAAAAATCCAAGCAGGGACTGAAATACTTCCTTGACAGTTAGAGCCTGAGTCAGTATTTCAATCTAAATTGTCCGTGATAAGAATGAATGAAAATGAAAGTAATTGGAGATAGATTTGACAAAATTAAATATATAGATATATAGATATATAGATATATAGATTTTTTTTTTTTACTCAAGTGATTTGAAGTTCTTTTCCAATTCTAACTCATTGTCCCTCTCCCTGTCTACAAAGGAGAGGAAAAGAGTCATTCAAATATCATGGAATGGGTACCTCCTACATACATGGTATTGTCCTGTAAGCTTTGTGGGAATTAAAATAAAGAGTAAAGCATTCTTAACAGTATTATCAACACTTTTACAATATACTCTTAGCTAATATCAACTGTGTGCTTACCATGTGCCAGGCATTAAAGTACATACATTACATGGATTACATCATTGGGGCTTACCACAACCTTACAACACAGTGTAGTAGTCAGGATTCTTCCAAAAGGCAATTGAAAGAAGCCCAACTCTAGCCATATTAAATGAGACAAAAATAATAACTATGACAATAAGGATGTTTTAGCATCTCAAGGTACTGGAAAATGGTGAATCTGGATTGGGCATTAATCTAGAACCTCCCCAGTCTATCCCTCCCACCCATTCTTTGTGTTTTAGACTCATTTTCTCATTCTAAGAAGAAGCATCCTCCATGTGACAAGGAAGATGAGTACCTGCTGCCACCAAGGAGAATCATTCCTACTTCTTCAGCAAGGAAGTCCCAAGAAAGCATCCTGATGAATGTTGCTTGGGTCACGTAGCCTTTAGTCATTTGCCACAGCTAGGAAAATGAAGTACCCTTATAGGCCAAACCAAGTTACATGACCAATCCTGAAGTACAAAACATGTTGTCCCATGACTGACAGCTCGATCAGTATTGAGTAATGAAATGGACATACAAAAAAATCAAATGAAAATATAGATAAGTATTACTTTAGAGATGAGGAACTTAAGGCTTAGAAGTTTAGTAAATTACTGAAAGTCACTCATGTAAATTAGAAGAATGGGATTTATTCTACTCCTGTTAAATTGCACACCCAAGCTCTAATCACCTAAGTTTCAGTGCCTTCCTTCCCTGTTCCCGATTTGGTGGTGTTTACAACCTACAGGGAAGATGATGACAATGATGATGATGGAGATAAGGACAATGATAATAGTGATTATACACAAAACTAAATAATACATACAGGATAATGTAGAAATAGGTAAGGGTGGTCTGGAATCTTCTTATCAATTATTGGAGTGCACAGAACAGGAGATTTTATAACGGATAAGAGAAATTATTAAAAGTTGCCAGAGAAAGGAAATTGTAAGTAAATTTAAAGAAGAATAAAGGATTGGCTAATGAAACATGAGACATGAGAAGGTTTCAGCCAGAACTATATTTCTCATAAAAGTATCATAGAGGATAGAGAAGTGGATCCGGTCTAGGCTCAGCTTCTAATTTATTTGTGACTTTGGATAAGCCCTTCAGTCTGTGATCCTCAATTAACTCATCTACAAAATATGGGTTCTAATACCTGGCCCACTATTATATGGAGTCCTTATGAGTTTCAAATTGGTGAGAAAATATCAAAGTGCTTTGAAAAAAAAAAAAGAAAACCATGATCCAAATAAAAGATAATATTGTTTTCCATATTATATGCTTCCTCCTGAGTACCAAATTATAGTTTTTATAAAATCAGAGGAAAATTAAGTCTCTATCACAAGAGTAATTTTTAAACAGCTTTTAAACTAACAATTTTAAATTAACAATTTGTCCTTCATTTTATCCCAAACTAATTTTTTTTTAATTTGATGAGGATTTTTTACTAACCATTCTTCTGTAACAGAATTCTTGTGAATTAAATTGTGTATCCAGGTATTTTTAATCATATCTAGGTGAAATATGTTTGTTTGTTTTTTTACATTTTGTATGTTTCAGTAAACAGGGGCATCTTATTTTTACTCAGTAGTCACTGGCAATTGATTGCCCCTGATCTTTTCATTTCTCCTAGTGAGAAATGTTCTTTTCTTTTTTTTTTTTTCTCCAAACACCTCCAGTAATACAGGGACCTTTTTCCTATGCAATTCCAGGTGAGAATGAGACATTGATTTATACTAAATATTTATCCACAGGATAGAGGGAAAAAAGTGAAATATCACATTTTCTAAATAATTGGTTTACAAAAACTAATCTGGAAGACAAAAGGAAAAAGTAACAAAATTCATCTTTCATCTCATTTATTATGACAGTTGCAGGATTTTGAGTCTGGTTGTGCATGTTAATACTGATAAGTAAAGATGGTAAAAGGAAAAACTTTTTACATCCAAAGACTCATTGAAGTTCAAAGATCAAACTATTGCTGAACAGGGTAGCAAATTCCCTGTATGATCTTGGGATGTAATCTGCCAAGCAGAGGATTCTAAATGATTTTCCATATCTTGTCCCACAATAAAAAAGTTTAAATTTTTTTAAAAACCACTGAAAGCATTCTTTAAGGAGTCCAGAGTCACTGAGAGAAGAAGACTACCCTCTGGCCTCAGAGCAGCCCTCTTCATGGACAGGACCCCTGGTCATAGAAAGGAAAGAGGAAAATGGTCCTATTTTCTTCCATCTGTTTCTTTCTTTATGTTCAATGTAGCAGAACAAGATGATTTGGAAACTAGAAATATGAAAAATATACAATATAGATAGAGTAGATGACTAAAGTGAATCAATCAAGACAGAAAGATAGAAATATTACTGAAACATTATGAGGTAAACATCAAAAAGTAAAAGAAAAATGATTAAATTTGGCTGCGTACAGGGTAAGAGTACAGGTGGGGCTCTGGGTATAGGGGGAGGCAAGTGTCACTTTTCATCACAGACTTTTTAGTACTGTTGGATTTGGTTTTAATGTGCATAGACCGAGAGGTAAGTATACTAAATAATGTAACCATCTTTCAAAATTATTCATCTATTAAAATATCCCAAGAATTGGCTGCCGTAGGTAGGTCAGGTTTATCGTCCTGTCATTCAGGTAAATAAATGGGGGGGGGGGGGCTCTCTCAAAGCTGCACAGCAAGCTGGAGACAGTAAGTGGGAGAGGATCCAGGTCTCCTGAGTCACAGTGTAGTGCCCTCTGCTGCTCGGCACACTGAAAGATGTTCTCAAGACACCAGTCACTAGAGCAAAAGAGGTTTAGGGCAAAGGAAAGGCGAGAAAACCGCCTCACCCAGACAAACGCAGAGCAGAAACTATAAACTGATTCAAGAAAGCGTTAAATAATAATCAAATGAGCAACTGATCCATACAGATTAAGAGAAACTGCACATAACTGGGATAGAACCCTGACATTTTAATGATGACAAGTACGTGTTTCCATAAATCATGCCTGACCAGAGAAAGAAAAACAAACAAAACAAAGACAAAACACACAAACAGGGAGATGAGTGAACCATAGTCTGATATAGTTTATCCCTAGATTTAGAAGTCAACAAAGACAAGGAGTAAATTTCTTCCACTAAAATAGGATTGTTATAAATATGTAAGCAGCTACTCAATGCAGGAGAGAAGGGGGCTCCTTTCAATCTTTTTGGATTGTTCTGACTGTGATGGATATTTAAAGACATGCCTAGCAATAGGAGGTGATCACAGGTTGACCTAACCCAGAGGATCTGGATAAAGAAATATTTCAGTAGAGTAAAGTGGCAACAGCATGGATGAAAACCCTGAACTAGGACAGCACAGAGTTCAGTGAAGCACAAAAGAATCCCAGGTGAAGTCAGAGAGTGAGGGGAGAGTAGAAGAGTAGGGGACCACGAGGTAGGCAAGAGCCAGCTCCTCCAGGACATTAGAGGCTATGTTAATGACTCTTACCCTCCAGATGCCCCCATGACTCACTCCCTCACTTCATTCTAGTCTTTGTTCAAAAGGCACCTGCACAGAGAGGCCTTCTCTGACCACTATATCTAAAGTAGCATGTCCACTCCCCATTCCCTAGTCTTTTATCCTCGTTATTCTTTCTATCCATCACATTTATATCTGCATTTCTTTCTCTCCTGACTTCCCCACTAGAATGTATGCTCCAAAAAGATGGGGTCTGTTTCTGTTTTGTTCACTGCATGTAGAATAATGGCACATAATAAGTGCTCATAAATATCTTGGAGATGAATAAATAAAATGAACTCACTTTCCTTTACTAGCTCAGTGAATTGGGAGATTCATTCAGCATCTGTACATTCATGTATCTCACTGGGCTGTTGTGAGATGAAAGGAAATATATGTAAAGCATTTTGTCCGGGCCTGACACATGGTAAATACTCAGTAAACATTATATTTTAGAATTGGAGAAGCAGAAAAAAAAAAAAAAAAGAAAAATCATCAACAAAACTATACCCCCACATTATTTTCCTGAGACAACACCCATTGCTTTAGACCTCTCTGTCCAAATGTCTCCAAAACACCTCTTAGTTCTTTGGCTTTCCTTGTAAGAAGGAAGGGAAGAAGGAAGGGAGGGAGAAAGGAGGAAGGAAGGAAGGAGGGAAGAAAAAACATTTTGTTGATAAAACCACCAGTGTTTAGCTTATTTTATAGAACCAGGAATCAGATAGGCCAGTCACAAATTTTAATATCCCATAATAGGACATAAGGTGCCATGCAAAAAGGGACTGAGTGTGTATGTGTGTATGCATAAATGTAAATTCGTATCTGTAAAAGCACATGTAAAGTAAATGTGAAAATGAATCTTGTTTCTCTGCCTTTCCTGCAGTCTCTATTCAACATTAGAATCATCAGGAAATGAGAAACTATCTCTCCTTTCAGTTTTGCAAAATGTCACTCCCAGCTTTGAGGACTTCGGAAAGGATCTATGGACGCATTTGTTGCATGATTCTTATCCAATGGGGAAAAAAATCAATAACGCAACACTGATTGATAGGGCTCAAGCAGTGCAAAAGAAACACATCTTGCAGGTGTTCAAACATATATATAACTTTGAACAGTTATTATGGTGCTTCAGAACTGGCTATTTGCTTGGAAGTAGCAAAGGCATATATTATCCACATGTAGAAGTGTCATTTTTTACCTGCTTTGTGAAGCTGGCAACATTTTGGAGGATACTGAACTTCCCTATGCCCTTGGATCTGAAATTGAAGGCCTGAGGTTTCTAGAATGCATTTGGTTTTATTATTTATCAAGTTTATTTGTTTGTAAGTAATGCCCTATTTGCCAAAAAGATTTGAAGTGGTTTAAATCATACCTGCTTTAGCAGCAGGGCTGTTTTACACTATCCCAGGTCTTTCAGGGAAGCTAGAGCCAATTCTATTCATCCACCCACATACCACATATAGCTGTGGGTGAAGGGATGGTGAGGGAAAGGGTACGGATGACAATTATCAATCCTCTGGATCACCCTGGGAGCTTGTCAACAACAGAAGTTCCCAGGCATAGCCCTTGAGGATCTGAATAGTGGGTCTAGGGCAAAAACCAGGAATCTTAATGTTAAACTTAAGGTATGCCTTCTGATGGGCTGGAATCCACATTCTGAGATGTACTGAAGTGATCAACACTATGAATGATTTGTTAATATCAAGCACATAACTTTTTAATAAAGGACTATTTCTTTTTTCTTTTCTATTGAGTACATGCTTCCACACCTCACCATCCCTAAATTTACTCTTAGTCTAGTGTATGATGTTAAATTGGTCCTATCTGGACCTTTCCAAGATTAGAAACACCTATAGCTGACCCTCCTTGAAATCAAGTAATAGTGATGGCAACGGAGGAAGACATGGTCAGAGATACAGGGAAATTATCATTGCACTTAATCACCAGAGGATTTATGTGAAGATTGGTATTATAGTCCCTTTTTCAGTTGAAGAAACTAATGTTCAGAAAGTTTAAGTGATTGGGCAAAAAAATGTGGTAGGAAAGGCAAGAAGGGCAAAAATGGGGTGGATTGGTTATTGTGATTTGGTCAAGTTTCAGGTTGAGTGGAACCAATTATGGAGAGTAACAGATCATTATTCCATGATGGGTCAATGTGCGCCAATAAGCTGAATGTGGGAAATAACACAGCTTTGAAAATGAATGAAAATGGTAGTTTCTGTTACCCAATCACAAATGAATTAAAAAGTGAATCTAAAATAGGAATCCGGTTTCATATATATTTACAATCAGGTCTTGTCTGAAAGGGCATTGCCTAAAAATGTGTGTGTGTGTGTGTGTGTGTGTGTGTGTGTGAGAGAGAGAGAGAGAGAGAGAGAGAGAGAGAGAGAGAGAGAGAGAG
>JAKSZT010053836.1:2018375-2045516 GCA_026826555.1 Tolypeutes matacus
GAGAGAGAGAGAGAGAGAGAGAGAGAGAGAGAGAGAGAGAGAGAGAGGGAGAGAGATCCAGGCAAAGGAGATGATTATCTTTGCCAAGTTGAAAACAACTGAATTGGTACTGATCAAAGAAAGGCTGGCACCAGACATGGAGCATCAATAATTAAAACTTCTATTCATAACCTCTCTTTTGAGGAGTGGTAGGTTGATTAGAAGTTTTCTCAAGTCAAATGAATGACTTCACATAGATCTAATTTTTTAATCACCAATCCCTCTCCTACACATCGCTCCCTACCCTCTTGACACTGGTTTGCAATCTAACCTGGTAGGGGCTGCATCAGAATAGGAATTACTTGTTCTTAGGTGGAGAAACATGGGGTCCCTGAAACATAAAATATGAGTGGCATTAAGCCATTGGTATGAACATAATATATCATTTCATAAATTTCAATTTTCTTCCTATGTAAATTTAGCCAAGATAATTAAAATAATGATTTATGAGTATTTATGTTTATATAGTTTGCCTATGAGGATTTTTATTTTATAATTTAGAATTGCATATTCATTTTGTGAAACTTATAATTGGCTGTACATGGAGCTACAGTACAGATACCCATCTCTTATTTAAAGAAAATTATAATGACTAAAACTTCTTTAAGCTCAAAAGAAGAGTGCCTGAGCATAAAGGCACTGATGTTAAAATGGTATTTTGCAATATTAAAATAAGTTTTCCAAATGAGCATTTTAAAAATGATTATATACTCGAGTAATATAAATTATAAAACCAACAATAATTGAAATGTTGCAATTTACTTATAATGAGGTTCTGTCCTAAGCCCCAAACAAGTGATGGTCTTGTTCTTTCCATCCTCAGGGTCTAGCACAATGCCCACACATAAGTCCATGATCTACAATGCGTGTGTATGATGATGGAGACACACATTTCATCATGTTTCTTCTAAGACACATAGTGGATGATCTACAATACCTGTGGAAGATGATGAAGACACATTTTCATCATGCTTCTTCTAAGAATATAAACTTAGAGGGGGAAAAAAGCCTCATGTTAAAATGTCAAAGACAACAGAAGCTTCTGGAATAAGTATACCCCAACATTTCTCTGATTTAACAAACTAGAAGTTTATTTTTTATTCTCATAACAAGCCCAGGTGGTATTTCAGATGGGTGGGCACTCTTCCTGAACATGATTATTCAAGAACCCACATTCTTTCCATCCATAGCCCCAGGCCCCCCTAGGGCCTCATTGTCCCCTGCGGTCAGATAGGAAAGAAAATGTGGCGAGCATACAGCCACTTCTTCAAAGTTTCGACCCAGAAATTACAATTATTGCTTCCGTTCACATTTCAATGGCAAGAACTAGTGATTTTAAAGAGCTCCTTCAGGTCACCCTGATGTTGCTTGCCCAGAGCCACATATTTCAAATACATCATCTACCTCTAGGCAGGACCACAGTCAGACTTCCTCTTAAATAGATATCTATCTTGGAACTCGATGGCTCTTAAACTTGGTGAATATGTAAATCCTAGCCTGGGTTTGTTGAGGATTGAATCACGTCCCCCACAAAAGAAATGTTCAAATCTTAATCCACCTTCCTTGGGGTCTGTGAACCTATTTGTAAATAGGACCTTGGAAGATGTTTTTATTAGTTAAGGTGTGGACTTATTTGTGAATAGGATATTCAATGATCGTATACAAATGAGGGCAAATTGAATTAGAGTAGTCCTTCGTCCATGTGGCTGAAGTCCTTATAATGAAAGGAAATCTAGACAGAGATACACTTGAGTGAACAGGAGAAGCAGCAGCCAGAAGAAGGCATGTGACACAAGTAGAGATGCAGGCCAAGGAACCCAACAGATTGCCGCAAGCCAGCACCAACACGCTACAGACTTCTGGCAGAAGCATGGCTGGTCAAGACCTGGATGTAGGACGTCTAGCCTCTAAAATTGTGACAATAAATTCCAGTGTGTGGTATTTGTCATAGCATCCCTGGCAAACTAAGACAGGGCTTCAGGAATATTCATTTTGACAAACTCTTTGGATAATAAATTTAACTAACATTTGTTGTGCAGGTGTTAAACACTGTTCTGGGAGCACTGAATGAATTACCTTATTTACCCGGCACAGAAACATTAAAAGTTAGCTATTATTAATCCAATTTTACAGATGAGGCAACTGAGGCACAGAAAGGTTAAATTAATTATCAAAAGTTACACTAGAAGATGGTATCGATGGGATTTAAACCCAGGCAGTCTGACTCCAAAGCCCACATCTTCCCCACTGCATTATACCCAGGTGATTCTGAAATACATTAAGGTCTACAAAACATCAAATTAAGGATAGATATGCGGATGCTTCTGATTGAGATTGCACTGGATTCTTGATGAGAATCAATGCAGTAAATAGTTACTTACAATAGCTCTCTTTCTTAAATCTCTATCCAAACAACTCCTCTGAACTCCAGGTCTATATATCTACCTGTTCTGGATGTCTCAAGGACACAAATATCAGCATGTCATTAAAAAAAAAAAAAAAAATCTGACAATCTTTCTCTGAAATCTGCTCCTTTCCCAGTGATACAAGTCTCAACAAATGGTGAAAATGTACCCCCAGCATTTCAAGTCTGTTACCTGGGAATCATGCTCAACACATTCAGCAACAACATTCCCTACCATCTCCATCAAACCATTATTTAGTCCTATCAGTTTACTCTACAATCTCCCAAAACCGCAGACTCTCCTACTTCCAGCTCCCAAGTTCACACCTCGTCATATTTCTTTGGCAACTTCAGTAGCTTCTGATCGGGCTCCCTCTCTTGCTCCCTCCAATCTATTTATCTCACTGTGGCAAGGGGCACTCTTTCCAGTGCACAAGGGTTGGAAACCCAAATCCTTGGAATTTCATGGAAATCCCTCCATGTGCAAGCCCTGCCTGTCCCCTGGCCTCAGCTCAGACAACTCTCCCACTCTTTCCTACCTCCAGCCATCTGCCTTTGAGGTTCAGATCTTATACTAGCTGGCTACTTTATCTGCAGTTCTCCCCTCAAGCCACTTTGGATGATTATTAACCACTCTAAACTTTGTTCTCTCATCTATAAATGGGACTAAAATGCCATCCACTGGGATTAATAAAAAGATTAAACAAACCAATTGCCACATAGAAGGCTTTCAGCAATTTTTCCCAAAAAGTTTCAGCTTTTAAAATGTTATCCAATCATCTTTATATTAAAACAAGATGTATTTATTCTCTTGTTCCTCTAATTGTGATTTCATAGACTCTCAAGGTTGAAAAGAACCTTTAAAGGATTTATTTATCTCAATTCAGAACTGTATTAAAATCATAATGCATCTTTATCTGAAGTAGTCTTACAGCAGTTTTAAATTACTGTCAAGTTAATAATACCTCTAGGATATTGCATCATTGTCCAAAAAAATGGTGTTAAGCAGCTATAATTTTCAACAACACTACTTTGTTTTCAAATCATTAATGAAATGTACACTTCTTCATAGTTCTTGACATGAAAAAAGGAAGACTCCAAATAAATGAACAAGTACAAGAATGTTAACTAGCATCTAATTTGTAAGAGCAGAGTGCAGCATTCAATAATTTGAAAGTGAATTGAGCCTTCATGTTGGCATAAAATTTAAAAGCACAGCCAAGTTCTCATTGAGGTATGATTAATTTTAAATTTTAAAAATATATATTATTAAGAAAACTGGCTTGGTCTAGAAACAAAGGCATATTATATAAGGAAGATCCATATCAGAACATAACCAACTTGTGCCACAAGAAGGAACATTTGAAGGACATTATAGGCCTGTGAAAAGTTGATGTGATGAGATTCTGGAGATAATTAAAAACCACGGTAACAACAATCAGTTTATTTTTGCTAAATTTAAATTGTTTTATAAAATTGCATTAAATGTTAGCTACTGTTTATAAAAATCAAAATAAATGAGCTTATGATATTAATTATTGAAAGATTTGGTGATGTGAGGGTTATTTTTTAAAGTCATCTTTAAGAAATCAAAACTATGTAAACTCAATAGTCACAGTGCCATAGTCTGATATTATTGATGAATTCCAAAAAGAAATATTGCATTGTTTGTAAACTGGTCTTTTCCTCTGGGCATATTAGAGTGTATTGGATTCAGAAGTTTTACTTTTACTTGATTAAACAATGATTAAGGCTTTGATAGGTCCGTGTCAGTTGGACGTTGCATCCCTGCCCCCTTGGTTGGTGGGGACTTCCAGAGAAACTTCACCGCAGAGAAGGGAGGTTAGAGTTTTAATGCTGGAGCCCGTGGAAGCAAGCCCACAGAGGAGCTTTGGTTGTGAGGAAGGAGAGAGCCGTTCGCTTGATAGTCTACAGCTGGCCTTGTGGAGAGAAGCAAGCCTGAACCCAGAGATAAACCAGCCCCAGGAAGAGAAGAACCCAGGAAGCCTGAACTCTTGGCAGATGTCAGCAGCCATCTTGCTCCAACACGTGGCAGCAAACTTTGGTGAGGGAAGTAACCTATGCTTTATGGCTTGGTAACTGTAAGCTTCTACCCAAATAAATACCCTTTTATAAATGCCAACAGATTTCTGGTAATTTGCATCAGCACCCCTTTGTCTGACTAATGCAAGCAGTGTAGTGAAATCCCTTTTAGGAGTCTTTCTAATTCTCAATTGTGCTTACTAGAGCTTGCTTTAGGTGATCAACATCACAATTTTAGTAAGGAGAAGGAATGCACACAGCATGATGGCTAAGAGCCTGGTTTCAAGTCCATCGCTGACCCTTCCTGGCTATGCAATTTGGCTGATGATATAACCTTTCTAAGCCCCAGTTTCCTCATCTGGAAATGGGATAATATTACCTTCTCATAGGTTTTTGTGAGGCTCCAATAACATAATTATGTAAAATGGCAGAGCCAGAATTCCAACGAAAACAGCCTCACCTCAAAACCCCAAATCTATGCCCATCTTTCTAAGATGCTATGCCCATCTTTCTACTCTGCCTACATGATTCTGATGCACACAATGTGCCTGGAACATGGTAAGTATACAGCATAGGGAGATATCATAATCCAGGCTAATAGTTTCTTTTTTAAATTTGTCACATTTAACTAAAATTCATCAAGAAGATAATACCAGGCATTGGACTAGCATGTCACCTTCAAGGACTGCAAATTGCATGTGAGACCCAGCAGGGAATCATGTGAGGAAGGAAGGAAGAAAATGAATGGTGGGAACACCAGCACGACATCCATTTCCCAGAGGCCCTTGCAGAGATAAAATGGTGCACTACAAACCTGGGCTGTAGTTTTTGTCTTGATTGCTTCATTCATCATAAACAAATGTCAGTCTCTCATACTAGCACTTGTCCAGGGAACCAAGGCAGGGTGGATCTCTGCTCTGTGAAGGCTCAGTCCCAACCTACCTGGTCCTGAGGAGGGGTCTGTGGTTTATACATCAATCTCCTGTGTTACAAATAAAGTGTGGGTTAAAAAATAGAAAGAACAAAAAAAAAAAAACCTGCATATTTTAAATACCCTAGAGGCGATTACTATTTGTTAAAAATTCTCAGACAAAACGTGTGTGTTTTTTAAATCAACAAATGTTTTATTAGAAAGCACATAATGGGTACTTGTCCATTTTGTTTACTGCTATATCCCTACTCTCTAATACAGTTTGACACACCCTAAATATCTGAAGAAGGAATGAATGAATATATCCAAAAAACGGTGATCATAATAGTAATCTCCCTCTTTATTCAATTAAACTAATGGAAAACTGCCCCCTGGCCAAATCTATTAGTACCTAACAATAAAGTTGTTAACCCAGGTTCAATAGCTGAATACTCTTTCAAGGAAAACAACTAGCTGACATTTCACTTTTAGGTTGAGTGCTGATGAGCCTTCCACTTAAATTTTGACCTTGCAAAGCTGAGCATTTTAAAAGGATCTGAAAAGGAAAAGAGTTGGGTACAGAACTCTAGAAGCATGCACAGGAAAAGGCAAATGCTGGTTCGGTTCTGAGGTGGATATATCAGGCTGGAGTGGGTTGAGGTAAGACAACAAATGGGAAAGCAATGCTGGCAAGAGGAGGCTGATGGATGTTGCAGTGACGGAGGGTAACAACTACAAACAAAAAAAACCCTGAGTGCAGGGAGGTCAGTTAGACACACCATTCAAAAATACATATTCAGTCCGCAAAGTAAAATCTAAAATCGAGAGGACAGTAGGCCCTGTGCTCACCAAAGGCCAACAGATGTGGAACATTCCACTCCAGGCTTTCCATAGGTTCTGCTGAGTGAAAAACAGGTGGACAAGAGACAGCAGATTTGAATATTTAAAGTCAGAAAGGGAACATACAGAGAGAAAGTGCTGTTAGTTAAGGCAGTGGTAGTCCCAGTTCTTCTTATAGGAAGACAGTACAGCATCTAAAGGAAAGATAAGGGGTTGAGAAGTAACACCTGGACTTAAATCACAACTGCAAACCTCATTTATCCCTATATGAACCTGTGAAAGCTACTTCTTATCTATGAGCCTCATTTTTAATACAATTTCTATTCTGAGTGATAATACAAAGCCCTTTGTAGAGGAGTTGGAAATACATGAAGTTAATTGAAATACATTTTAAATGGCTTATAATGTCACACCCTAGATATGACTGTTACATTTCACATATTCCTTTCTAGTTTTTATTCTACCCACATCATATTATTATCCCCCACCCCAAATGGGATGATCCTTATTTATTTCATATCATATTATATGATGGATATATTTACATATCATTAAAGACTCTTCAAACCACAATTTCTAGTGACTCTATAATGATGCATTATATTGATGTACCATCATGTATTTAATGATTCTCATACTGTAAAACAATTATGTTGTTTCCTAGGTTTTACTTTTATGCATCATATCACAGTGGTTAACTTTAAAGAACTTAGATTTCTTTACATGAAAAACCACAACCACTCTGAGGATTGTGATGCTTTTACTTGTCCAAAAATTCTTTGATACTTCTCCCATTAAAAGATGGAGTCCATGTCCCCTCTCCTTAAGTTGGATGGACCTTTGTGATTGTCTTGATGAACAGGATGTGTTGGAAGTTATGTCAATAATTTCTAAGGCTAGATTAGGAATTATCAAGAATCTGCTTCCAGTTTCTCTAGTGACACTTGTTCTTGGAGTCTTCAGCTGCCATGTAAGAAGTCAAACTACCCCAACACTATCATGTGGAAAGACCACTGGGACAGAACAAAGAGGGAGGGAGGGACAGAGAAAGAGACCAAAGGAAACTCAATTGTTCTAGCCCCTCACTGGTTGAGTCCCAGCTCAGGGGCTGAACATGTGAGTGAAACACCTTGGGGAGAAAGCCAGCCTCTACCACCTCCTGACGCCAATCCCAGTGAGTCCTGCCCATCCAACACAGTCCATCCTCAGGTTCATGAACAAATTAATGCTTATGAATGTTTTACTGCACTATTTTAAAGTGGTTTGGTTCTTAACCAAAACATATTTTGTAACTAGAAGTTGGGTGTTGCTGTACGAAACCTAAAATATCTAGTAGTGACACCCAAAGCACAAGCAACAAAAGAAAGATAAACAGGACCTTATCAAAATTTAAAACTTTTGTGCATAAAAAGGAATTTATCATTAAAGTGAAAAGACAACCTATTAATGGGAGAAAATAATTTGGAAACTATATATCCAATAAGAGTTCAATATCCAGAATAAATAAAGAAATCCTAAAACTAAAGAACAAAATGACAACCCAATTAAAAAATGGGCAGAAGTCTTAGATAGACATTTCTCCATAGAGGATATACAAATGGCTTAAAAGCACATGAAAAGATGCACAGCATCATTAGCTATTAGGGAAATGCAAATCAAAACCACAATGAGACACCATTTCACACTCACTAGAATGGCTACTATTAAAATAAAAAACAAAACTGAAAATTACAAATGTTGGGAAGAATGTGAAGAAGTTGGAACATTCATTCATTGTTGGTTGGAATGTAAAATGGTGCAGGTGCTGTGGAAGCCAGTTTGGCAGTTCCTGAGAAAGTTATGTATAAAATGACCATATGACCCAGCAATTCCTCTATTAGGTATATACCCAAAAGAATTGAAAGCAGGAATTCACACAGATATTTGCACACCAATGTTCATAGCAGCATTATTCGCAATTGCCAAAGAATGGAAACAACCCAAGTGTCCATCAATCAATGAATGGATAAACAAAATGTGGTATATACATGCAATGGTATATGATTCAGCATTAAAAAGGAATGAAGTTCTAGTTATTTGCAATAACATGGATGAACCTCAAAGACATAATGCTGAGTGAAATAAGTCAGACACATATGGAAAAATATTATATGATCTCACTGATACAAAGTAATTAGAATAAGCAAAACCATAGAAATAGAATCCAGAATATAAGTTACCAGAGGAAAAGTTGGGGGGTAGGGAATGAATGGGGAGTTAATGCTTAACTTATACCAAATTTCTATTTGGGCTGATTATAAAATTTTGAAAATGGATGGCAGTGATGGTAGCACAATATTGTGAGTGCAATTAACAGCACTGAATTATATATGTGAGTGTGGTTACAAAAGGAAATTTTAGGTCATATATATGTTACTAGAATAAAAATTAAAAGATAAAATATAGGACTGTGTAACAGTGAACTCTATTATAAACAATGGACAATAGTTAATAGTACAATTATAAAAATGTTCTTTCATGAATTATAAGTAATGTTTCAACTAATGCAAGGTGTTAATAATAGGGTAGTTGTATTAGCCAAAGGAATGCTGATGATACCAGAAAACCATTGTCCCTTTTAAAGGGTATTTATTTGGGGTAGAAGCTTATAGTTACCAGGTCATAAAGCATAAGTTACTTCCCTCACCAAAGTTTGTAGCCACATATTGGAGCATGATGGCTGCTGATGTCTGCAAGAGTTCAGCCTTCCTCTTCCTCTTAAGGCTCCCAGCTTCCTCCAACATCAGCTGTAGGCTAGGAAAAGTCTCCTCTCTCTCCCAGGGCTCTATCTCTCTGAGCTCAGCTTCTCTGGTCTCTCCACAAGGTCAGCTGTAGACTATCAGACCTTGTAGACTATCAGGCACTCTCTCTCTCCTGGAGCCTCTGCCGTGTCTATGGAGCCATCTCTATCCCCCTGTGTTCTTCTCCTATGTGTTTACTTCCTGGGACTCAGCATCAAAACTCCAACTCTCTCCTCTGCTGTGTGGTTTTCTCTGTGAGTCTCCACCCACCAAGGGGGCAGGGACTCAATGCCCTACTGAGGTGGCCCAATCAAAGCCTTAATCAAAATTTAATCAAGTAAAAATGAAACCTTTGAATTTAATACAATCAAACATGCCCAGAGGAACAGACCAGTTTACAAACATAATCCAATATCTATTTTTGGAATTCATAAATAATACCAAACTGCTACAGTAGTATATGGGGTAAAAATACACCCTAATTTAAACTATGGGCTACAGTTAACAGTACAATTATAATATTCTTTCATCAACTGTAACAAAGGTACCACACTAATGCAGAGTGTTAATAATAGGGAAGGGCATGGAATCACTATTTTTACATGATTTTCCTGTAAGCCCACAACTTCTCTAATAAAAAAAAAATTTAAAACTAGTAGTGACCATGGGATTGGGTGGTGGGCAGAAATGAAAGGGGCCTTGAGGGAAGCGGATGTGTCTCAAGCGATTGAGCTCCACCTACCACATAGGAGGTCCCTGGTTTGGTTCCCGGTGTCTCCTAAAGAAGACAGAGAGCTGGCACGACAGGTGGGCATGGCAAGCTAATGCAACAAAATGACGCAACAAGAGACACAAGAAGAAAAACATAATGAGAGCCACAACAAAGCAGGGAACAGAGGTGGTTCAAGTAATTGAGCGCCTCCCTCCCACATCGGAGGTCCCAGATTTGGTTCCCAGTGTCTCCTAAAGAAACAAGGAAGATAAACAGACACAGCAAGTGCAAACAATGAGGGGCTGGGGAGAAATAAATATTTAAAATAAATCTTTAAAAGAAAAAAAAGAAAGGGGCCTTGAAAAGACTGTTAGTGAAAGGCAGGTGGCCCTACTGGAAGCTGGCAAGGATGGTGTAGCAGTTTCATATTATTTATGAATTCCAAAAAAAGGATTATGTTGGTGAACTGGTCTGTTCCTCTGGATGTGAGCCTCTGCCCCTTTGATTGTATTAAATTCAGCTGAGATGTCTTTGATTAAATTATGTTAAGATTAGGGCTTTGATTAAACCATGTCATAGGGCATGACTCTGGTTGAGTCCCTGCCCCCTTGGAGGGCTGATATAAATGGACACTCACTCAAGAAGACATGCAGAAGTAGATACAAAGGAAGAGAGAAAGAGCTCATAGACACAGCAGAGGAGAAAACTTTAATCTTGTGGCCCCAGGAAGAGAGATGAGCTATTCGCCTGAGAGTTTGTAGCTGAAGAGAACAGAGCAGCTGAGCCTGGAAAGAAATTTTTATGTCATCCTACAGCTGAGATTGGAAGAAGCTGGGCCCATGGAGCCTTAAGTCTAGAGGAAGAAGGAAGGAGAGACCAGGCAGCGATCACCTGCCATCTTGCTCCAACATGTGGCAACAGACTTTGGTGAGAAAACAGCCTTGAGTTGGACTCTTTAGGGCCTTGTAACTGTAAACTTTTACCCCAAATAAATACTTTCTATAAAAGCCAACAGATTTCTGGTACTTTGCATCAGCACCTCTTTGGATGACTAATACAGAGGGATTAAAGTAAGCTGATATAAAAGGACCATTCTTAAATAATGGCAGAAAGATAAGCAAAGCAGTGTTGCCTGCTTTGATGAGGAAAATAGAAAGTCACAATGACACTGTTATTTAGCTAATGGGATTTCAAGGCACAATGTTGAAAGTGACAATTGGTTTCTTTTAACTACCTAAGATAAGTATCAAAAGAGAAGGGTAAATAAGGTAAGTTTCATTTTAAATACAAATTTAGAGTAAATATAAAGGAGCCAGGGTTTGTTGGGTCCCAAAACAATAGTGTTTCTCCTTCCCAGCCTCTTAAAACAGATGATTCTTAAGGTTAGAGAGGGTATCAGATCAAAATTCAAATCCAGATTGGGACTCTGCAATCCTTTCCTAGGACTTCAAAAAGTTCTAAAGCATTTCCTCACTGATCTCTCAAACAACAAAGGCACTCAGAGGATCATGGAGGAGCACTCTCAGATATACTCAGATAAATAAGAGGGCTCCAAAGAAACTCAAAGATTTGTCCCACTGCAGATTTACAGGTGGCCCAACTAGAGAAGTGCTTACGTAATAAGACAGAAAGGAGAGGAGAGTGAGCCTAACCTCCAGCCCTTGGAGTCTTCCTAACTGGCACCATATATGTCAAAGAAGAAGCCTTTAAATATGGCTCCAGGGCCAGCCTCTGTCTGACTGGAATCCAAAGACAAACCCTGAGCCAACTGAGCCCAGTCAACTCTCACATATGTGAGCAAAATAAATGACTGTTACTGTTTTAAGTCCACATGAGAGGTGGTTTGTTATGCAAGAAACGAATTAAATGTATGGTGTCTCTTAATGCAGAGGACATAGAAGTGTGTGGTATCCATTACAAGAAGTCAGTTCTTCTGACCCCTTCTTTTATGGAAGCATTAATAATGTAAAACCAAGAAAGGGGCTCAAATTTTAGGTGGTATATATATTATTAGAATAAAAATTTAAACAAAACAAAACATAGGAGTATACAGCACAGTGAACCCTAATGTAAGCCATAGACTATAGTTAATAATACAATTATAATAATATTGTTTCATTTTCATCAAT
This sequence comes from Tolypeutes matacus, assembly GCA_026826555.1. Lineage (NCBI taxonomy): Eukaryota > Metazoa > Chordata > Mammalia > Cingulata > Chlamyphoridae > Tolypeutes > Tolypeutes matacus. The sequence goes on from JAKSZT010053836.1 coordinate 2,030,233, forward strand.
TATAACAAATGTACCAAACTAACACAAGATGTTAACAATGGCGGGGCGGGGGGTGGTGTATGGGAACGCTATATTTTCAGCATGATTTTTCTATAAACCTGCAACTTCTCTAACTGAAAAAAAAATCTTAATTTGTGTTGGGGGCCGTAAAAATAATATAGCCAGGTCTATTTTGCCTTAAGCGAGGTCGGTGGCATGCAACATGGCCGCCAGGACTGAAACAATAACACCCTAGCCTTCTTCTAGGAAGTCAGCAGCATCTCGTGCCCGCGCCAAAGATTTGCGCCAGAAATGCTGCCACCTACCCCTAGCAACAGCACCTAGCCACTCCCTCAATACTGCCACCTCCCCTCAGCAACAGCACCTACCAATCCCACACCCCCAGCAACAGTACCTACCAATCCTAAACTGCCACCCGTCCTTATTAGCCACTCCCTCTTCCCCTAGAGTATATATACCCTGCTTCTTCAATAAAGTTTTGCAGCTTGATCAGAATCCTGTCTTGCTGTCATTCCTCGTGTCTCTTGTCCCATACCATTCTTCTCTCGCAGGAGCTGGAGCTTCAGGTTGACTGTCCCGCGGGCTGGGACAAATTTGATCTAGCTTTTTCCAGATACCAACATAAACAAAATGTGACCATGTCCCTCAAGGTGACTTCTGCAGTAAAATGTACATCTCATGGTAAGAATTTAAGCCTCCCCAGACTTTAATTTATTTGGAATTAATTTTAAGTCCTAATAAATATCATTTTCAATTGGAAAAAAAAAAAAAAGAACTCTTAGTGAGACAACCATAAATAATTAAAATTGCATGTTTTTATCTTCTCTGAGCCTATTTACATATACCAAATTGATATCCCATTCATAACATTCAGCAAACCTTAAATTCTCTCATGCTCAGCCTCCTTCACTCATTCATGGCAGAATACCTTCAAAATCTGCCTCTTCTTTGTTCCACTCCAAATTCTCCTAAAAAAAATAAAAATCGAAAAACACTTTTCTCTAACTCAGCCTTAACCCCAAACAGGCTTTTATATTATTCCTACACCCCTGCCATCTCTGGCTTAGTTATTTGTCCTTCACATCAACTTCAGCCTGTGGCTTCATTCGATTTTCCTAAGCCTCTTCACTTGGATTCTGCATCATAAGGAAAGACCCAGGAGCTGACACAGAATTGCTTGTTCATAAAAGTCAGCAGGGAGGGGGAAAATTACAAACATTTATGAATTTATATTTTCTTAACACTGTCATAGCTAAAAGACTCTTGGGTATAGTATATACCATAAAAGGTATAAAGAAAAATGCTTTGTGTTGCGGCAATCAGTGTTGGTTTGGTTTGGGGATGGGGTGGAAGGTGTCAGGTTAAACTTTTGTATCAGCCACAAGAAAATAGAGAGGATGAAGGGGGCTTCCCTAAGGCTGACAAATTTTGTAATTTCAAAGCAAACCACATTTATACAGATTAAAGTAAGCTAACAGAGAAGCTGAACATAAGGACAGAATCTGTTGAGAGCAAGACTCAGATTGGAAGGTACAGCAAGGCCTCTAGAGTGGTTTTAATTCTCATCCCCAGCTGCCTTCAGGTACCACCCATCCCAGACACACGATGAGGCATCAGAATGAATGAGTGTCACAATATATAATATGTAAAATGGTTGGTTTCAGAACTTTGTAGGAACTTTAGAAGACTTAGTAGTGTGCTTTGATTTGATATGACATTTTGTATCTCTGAGAACTTGTGAAATGCTCCTTCAACTATGTGAGGACAAGTCAGGAGACAGAAACCACACCTGCTATTTCAACAGAGAGAATTTAATAAACAAGCTTGTTAACTAGGTACAGACTTATAACTAGGTAACAGAATGTGTTAAAGGAATAAGGCCCCATAGGTATAATGGAGGTAATGAATGCAAAAAACACTTCCACCCCTAAGGATGAGGGAACAAAGGTTGAGATTTTTAAAAATCTAGACGTGCCCTCTTGAGAAAGGAGCATTATGGGGCAAGGATCCAGACCTCTGGGGAAGGGCTGCTAGCTACCCCGTGTTGGTACTGATAAGGGGAGTGCCGGGACCCTAACCCCCCTCTGCAGAAACCCACAGCTTTAGGAAAATAAACTCCCCTTGGTCCCCGGTCCTTTTCTCCCCTCCTCCCCCTTCCTTTATCTCCATGGAATCCATGTCAGGAAGATAAGCACTCCCACCTGCCCCTTTGAATTGAAATTTACAACTCTATACTCTTTTCCCTTAATGGCCTTCTCCTTTTAGGAAGATAAGCTAACCTCCTCTGCTTTTGTAACCCTGCCTGCCCACTTGCTCAGGAATTTGCCCACTTAGTGTTCCTATATAAACTTATGAAAATCGGAAAACAGGGCTCAGATTTTTTGGAGACTTGACTCTCCTCTGGGCCCGCACATAATAAAACTTTGTTCATGCGTACCCCCAAGAGTGCCACTTGGGTTTCTTTCTGCCAGCCGCAACAGTACCACTGAATTAAGAGAAGGGGTCCTGTGAACCTGGGACCCAGACTTTGAAGCTGCGCCTATAAGTGTTAGGGAAACTACATGCTGGATTCAGCGGCTGCAGTAGGAAGGGACTGTTGTAGCTGGGGTAAGGAAGCATTTCTGGGGTGATGCTTTTAGGAACTACAAGCAGACAGAAAGCACCTCCCCCTTTGGCAGACCCCAAAATAGAGCCATCCCAAGGACTAGTTCTACTCCTGTCTATTCTGTGGTTTGTTACCTAAACTTAATAAATTTTCCCTTTTGCCCTTATGTTTATTCTAACTAAGCTTCTGTTACAATTAATCAGGAAAGTTCTGACAAAGAAATAGAGCATCCCAAGAAAAACACTGAAGTGCTGGTATTTGACTGGGGCAGGGAGAAGGTAAATCAAATAAGGTTTCATGGAGAGGTGGCATTTAAAACAGCATGGAGCTCCCAGAGGCGGAGACCGGAGGAGACATGCTCCAGGTAGAGCAAACGGCGTGGGAAAAAGTGTAGGAAGAACAGGGTACATTCAGGGCACGGGGATCAGTTGGGCCAGAGCATGGAAGAGAAGAAGGAAGCATCCCAACCCTCAGTGGTTGCCCTGCTGAAGCTTTCTCATCTCTCTGGGCTAAGCTCCACTGTCACCTCCTCAAAGGTTCTCCCCCAGACACTCACTGTCACCCACGAATTTTGTTGAAGTCAGGCACTTCTGCCATGTGTGATTATCTTATTTGTGGTTTCATTCTTTGTTGCCTGTCGTCCCCATGGAAAGAGAGCACCCTGAGGAAAGTGTTTAGCCATCTTGCTCTCCTCCAACCCCGAAAACCCACAAAGAAGCCTGCGCACACACACCCTCAGCACACATCTGTGCCGTGAGCAGCTGTGAATAAGACAAGCCAGAGAAGCTGGAGCCAGATGTTGGAGGGTGCAGAATCTGGACCTTGTTCAAAAGACAAGAAAGACCTGGGTGTAAACTGATTGAGCTGTGCAGTTAGGAGATTCCTTTGGCTTGAAGGAGGCAGAGACTGTTGGCCGGGTCAGAGGGTGGAGAGAGCAGTTTAGGAGGCCACTGAAAATATCCAAACAAAAGATAATGTTTGCAAACAAAAGGAATAATGTTTACTTGATTGAGTGAATGATCTGCGAATTTAATCTGGCCCCCAGGTGATACTTCACAGCAAATGAAGAGTGAAAAATGGGTTGTGACTCTTTCCTTAATCTCTCAGAGGAGATTATTATGCAAAGGGTTTCTTCAGATAATGCTTTATAACCACACATAAATCAAAAACAGCTATTTTCCCCCCAAGTAATGGCTTTGAAAAGAGTGGCTGTGGCTGCTTGATCAGATAACGAAAGCAGAGGGAGCCTCAAAGCTCCAGAACAGAGTATTTCACAGACAGCCCCACACCAGGCATTCCTGAGTCTGTGGATTAGGCCTGCCCTTTCTCCTCTCCACAATCAATTCCTGGTCCAAAATAGTCCCTCCCTGATAGACTATATCCATTCAGTCATTTATTGCTTGGATTTTGTGTTTTGCATGTTTTCATACTTGGTAAAAATAGTATCACAAAATATGTATTATTCATAATGTTATTTTTTCTCTTAACCTTAGGTTTTGATTAAGTTGCAAAATGTAGTATTAGTTCATTAATTTTCACCACTGTATAGTTTTTCCCTTAAATGTATATACCTCAAATTATTTATCCACTGTCCTGCTGAGGAACATTAAGTTAATTCCGATTATTTTGGGTTTTACATGCAATACTACATAGTAAATTCTTCTCCTAGTGCAAATATGAAATAAATTCTCGAGTGTCTATCTTACTTATTTATATATTTATTAATACCTTGAAATTGCTTATTTAAAGGTATATAACGAAATTTAGCTTTATGAAATGTTGCCAAACTGCAATCAAAAGGATTTTACCAATTCATAGTCCCACAGGCAGTCTAAAAGAGTTTCCATTTTTCCACATTCTTTCCAACTGCTTGGGATTGTGCTAACATGGTAAGAAAAGAATTATATTTCATTGTTATTTTAATTTATATATCCCTGATAGTTTGAGAGGTGAATGTGCTCTCATGTCTTCATGTCATTTGAGTTTTCTCTTTTCTGAATGGCATTTCCATGTGTTTGCGCCCATTTGTCTACTTGCCTTTTTCAGATTGAACTGTAGGAATTCTTTGTAAATTATTGATATAATCATCAGTTTTCATCACTGCAAATAACTACTCCAAATCTGTGATTCGTATTTGAATTGGCATATTATTAAAATCCTTAATAAAATCAAATTTACCAATTTTTTATGGTTTGTACTTTTTTTGGTCTAGTTTTTTTTTTTTTTTAATCCTTATTCCTAGGCCTTTAATCCACCTAGAATTTAATTTGCATTCACTTTTCTCCACCTCTTCTCAGGAATCCTGCACTTAAGTACCCTGCATCCACCCTTCCCCTTATCTAAACCCTGATTTCCTACCTGATAGCTCAGTATCCACTTCCTTTGTGAGACCTCCCTGACTTTGTAGTCCCCACTGATTTACCTCTCCCTAGACACCTAAGACATCTGTCATTGAGTTTGGACTTAACTATTGTTCAATCAGAGGATGTAAACCTGCAGTGCCATTCGACAGTAACCCAAATGGACCCAGAGTTGCTTATCATTTGTGTATATACCTTTGAAGTCTATGTCTACATGAGCAAGTCTTGCTGTGTGTATCTATGTGTGTTGTGTATCTCTGTATGCCTATACCTATGTCTGTGCGTACATGTGTCTGTACTACATGTCTATGAGCCCATGTTGTGAAGGTAGGCATCTGTTTTGGGTGCCTGTGCCAGGGCGCATCCTGGAAAACGGCTATACTTCTGAATGTATCTCTGGGGCTGTATATCTGTGTCTCTAAGCATGTTTGCGTGGCTATGTCAGGGATATGCATGAGGGTGCCTATGTCAGTAAAACCATCTTTGAACCATATGTATGTATCTCAGTGTTTGAGTAACAAAAGAAGGGATTAAGAAACTTCTATTTGTTCAAGAAATGCTTCTAAATTACTCTATTATTAAAAAGACCCCTCACAAAGAAGGCCAGTGCTACAGAATGAACTGGCAACAGGTGGAAAAAAAACATACTGATGATCAGACTTAGTCTGCCAGAGCTGCTATCACAAATACCACAAACTGGTTTTGACTTTACAACAGGAATTCATTGGCTCATGGCTTCAGAAACTACAAGTCCAAAATCAAGGCATCAGCGAGACCATGTTTTCTCCCTAAAGTCTATGGCATTCTCATGCAGGCTTGCCAGCAATCCTGAGGGCTCCTTGGCCTCCCTTCACATGGCTATGTCCTCTCCTTTCTTACTTCTGTGACCTCCGGGTTCTCTTTATAAAGCCTCCAGTAATCTAAATCAAGACCCTCCAATATTCAGTTGGGCCACATCTTAACTAAAAATAACATCTTCAAGAGGTCCTATTTACAACAGGTTCATACCCACATGGCAGTGTGTTAAGATTAAGAGCATGTGTTTGTTGAGCTATATAATTGAATCTAGGACACTAAACCCTTTAAAAGTCCTTATTCCTAGGACTTTAATCCACCAGGAATTTTTTTATTATTGTAATTTTTATGGGTGAAACCCAAACATCAGTAATTTTTAAAAACCCCTAGGTGATTCTAATATGCAGTTTAGTTTAAGAATCACTGCACCAGCCAAAAGGCCAGGCCCCAGACAGAGATTTTTCATGAAAAGCCTCCATGTGCTTCAACTGTATGTGACTTTACTTATATCACAATATGTTTGTTTGTTTGTTTGTTTAAAAAGCATTTTAATAATTGTTTCAAGTAGAAAAGGACTGATACTCCCTTTTCCTGCTGGGGAGAACCTGTGAGACAACAGTCCCCAGACAGGCCTACAAAATCAACTGAGGAGAAACTCCCCACTCAACCCACCTTCTCTTTCAGGGAGCACTTGTTTGCTTTATATATACCTCTGTATAATTAAGTTGAAATGCTCCTTTAATTTACATATAAACTCTTCACATCCACTGCAGGTGTTTGGCAAACCAAAAGAGGATTTATTAGTATAATAAAACAAGGACTACATAAAAATTTACATGCATGTTTTAGAGCATTCTGACAATGTAATTAAAAGAGGAAGGACAGCAAATGGAACAAAACCAATGACCTTGGAGGATAAGGATCTAAAGATAGGAGAGAGATTGGATCTAAAAGATGAGGAGAAAAGAAATAAAACATCAGATGCTTAACCCTGGGTGGTATCTGCTCCTTCCCCCACCTCCACCTCTCACACTTAGGGTGCTCTCTGAATTACTGAGCATTTGGACTCTGACAAGCATAAGCACGAAATCAGGTGACTAGATAGAGTCTTGATTAGAAAAGTGGGAAACCGGGTTCCTAGACCTTGTTCACTACAGAGCTCACTACTACACTGAGCTCTGAGAAACACACTAAGGCACCTGTGGGATAATGGAATCTAGGACTCTTTAATGACCTGTCTGACCCCAAAGGGCAACTCAGAGGCTCTCTCCCAAAGGAAGTAAACATCAAAGAGTCCAAGGGAAGCTTTATAGAATTAGTAGGGTTATTATCAGGGGAACATTTCTTGGGAACAAAACAGTAATGGAAAAGCATGAGGAGAATGGAGGTAGAGGACAAAAGTGTGTGCTTATCAGCCTGACAAATGAAATTCATCCCAAGAGAACAGAAAAATAAAATAAAATAAAATAATAAAATAAAATGAAAACTCTCTCTCTCTCTCTCCCTCACTGTCTCTCTCACACACACATACACATTAAGCTGTCATCCAACTAGTCACTTCCATAATGTGTTTAATATTATGGCATGACTTTAAATGTGACTCTTTGATGGGTTTGGATGGGTAGAAATAGGGTCTTTTATTTATTTCAAGATGTCAAATAACAAACCTAAGGTCCCACAATATGTAAGTGGGGAAGCCTGAATTCTATTTCAGATCCGAGTTGAGGAATGCCTTAATGGGGAAACTATGCAACTGCCTTGCTTGGGGAATTTTTTAGAACAGTAAGTCTCTCATTTAATGTTGAATCAACTGGCTTTCTGTGGAATCAGAACAAGAACTCAGGACTACTTTTCCCTCATCTGTTACTGTTTTTAGAATATCATGCTGCTTTATCTCCCTCTAGAACATCTTGACAGAGCCTACTTGACAATGTAAAGAAAGACTTGTTTACCTCCCTGACCTTTAGCTGGACCGAGCCCCAAGAAATTCTGCTTCCCTGATCTACAACAATTTATCAATAAAGAAATCAAAATATTTTTTCTTACCCCTTTGGGAAACAAGGACTCTTCCTTCCCTCATCTCTCAACCCCACAATGTATAACAGGGAGAAATTGTTTACTCATTTTATTACATAAATCCAGTCACTTTGCAGCATTTCTTTGACTTCTAACTTATAGTGATAGACCCCAGTGGTGGGGGCAGGGAGGGGTGGTAACAAACGCAGGTGCCCATATTCCCTGATAAAATCAAATCTATGCATAACACTTAAGAAGAAAATGAAACAAACATAAATAAATAAACTGACAATAAATAAACCCAACGTTTAGGAAGTTCATACAATAACTGGTCCTTTAAATCAGGTCACCATTGGAAATTAATAACACAAACTGTTAAAATGATTTGTCTATGGTGTGTTCAACAGCTTTTTTTTTGGTCTTTATAAACGGTATTTATTTGCGGTCGAAGTCCACAGATACCACGCCATAAAGCATTAAGTTTCTTTTCTCACCACAGTCCATTGCCACGTGTTGGAGCAAGACAGCTGCCGGCATTTGCCAGGGTTCAGGCTTCTGGGGTTCCTCTCTTCCCGGGGCTGCATTTCTCTCCAGGCTTAACTCCTGTTTCCTCCACAAGGTCAGCTGTAGACGATCAGGCAAATGGCTTGTTTCTCTTCTCCTGGGGCCTTCTTTCCAACATCAAAACTATTTCTCAAAAGACTGCTCAACAGCTTTTTATCTGACCCACAGTCTTAGTTATTTCTTGCACTCCATTTAAGCCCCTCCCCCATGCGAGTTTCCACTTGTGGCTACCTGCAATCAAAAAAAAGAATAGGCTGTGACTTACTCTGAAAACCAGTTTGAAAAGCAACAGTGAAGATTTCAAGACATGGAGATGAAAGAAAGCCAGTGCCAGCATTTACCTTGGCAATGATTTAAAAGGTGTTAATAAGAAAGTGACTACTTACACTGCCAGAAATATTCAAATAGGCAATGTTTGAATGCTTTGACTAATTACACCAAGAACTGGATATTTGTTCTAAAGAAATGGGTCAGTGTCAATGTTCACCATGATTTATCCATTTTCTATGAAATCTTGAAGGAAGAACAATTTCAAAAATTGTCAAATATAAATAGGAACTTTGAGTTTTCTGGTAAGGATATTTTAGTAGCAATTTTTTAACGGCAATGACATTTGAAAGCCTCTAGAATCAACCCCAAAGAAAGAAAAACAAGCAACTTCTGGATTTTGTGTGTGTGTGATTTAGAATTTGTATCAATCTATGGCAAACTTATCCTCCTATTGAAGAATTTTCCTATTTGAATACTGGTTGCTTCATGTGGAAGGAACTTTTTGAAACTAAAATGTTTACTCTGATTAAATTCGAACAAAGATAGATCTCCAAATTTGATTAGTCTATTGAACAAGAATATGCAAAGAAAATCATTTTTACACTATCATTGACAAATCTGCCGAAATCAAAGCTTGAAAAAATAAACTAATTTTATTATTCAGTATTAAGTTACATAAATAGATACAATTTAGGTTATTTTTCAAAAACAATATAATTGAAAAGTATTAATTCATTGTTCTTTTCCTTTTCATATCATATTTTATTTTTTCAATTTTACTGTCATGTTTAAATATACATATATACCTATATATGTATATATGTATGAAATGCAATAAAAGAAATAATTCTATCTGTATTTCTTGTTTTGGTAGTTTTATTGCTCATTTAATTATTATTACTAAAATAATTGTGTCATATAGAAGAGGCAAGTGTCAAAAATATACATTATTGAATATTAGGTACATTATTGGGTAGTAGGCAGATGAGAAGATGAAATTCTCCTATGGCCTGCTTCTCTTAGCCCAGCTTCTCAAACTCCCAATCTGCAGAGGTAGTCTCTCCAAGTTCCTTCATGGTATATTGAGTGGCAAAGGGCTACCCTTTGCAAGGCTGAAGACTGGGTATCTGAGTGTTTGCTAGTTTCTGTAGGGGTTATCAGGGTAGTCACTGTGCATAATAATTCCATAAATTAAGATTCTAAATAGTCTACACTTGCTTCCCAGGGTATCTCAATTTTGCATCCCCTGGATCCTGAATTACACATCATCATTATGCAGTTATTCTCTTAAACCCTGGGGTACCTGAAACCCAGTTCCTGAAAGTCTTCTTGCCAGCAAAGCTGCTCAGCTATTAGGAAACATAATAGCATAGCAGAAAGGAGAATACAGGGCAGACCTCAATCAACTCATTGGATTTGTTCTTCAAAGGCTCTGGGCAAGCATATTCTTTGCTACTAAAATCCATTTGAAGTGAATGAGGGATGCCCACAACTTAATCCAGCAGTAATTATATTTGTAAAGAGAATATTGGCTCTAGTTTATTAATTATATGAATAGTGCATACCATCATTTTTTTTTTCTTTTTGCCCATTTCTTGTTAGAGGGTGGAACAAAACCCTACCACAAGCATCTTGAGGAATTCTTAGAAAAACTCCTTCTATTTAACCAGTCCATTAGAAAGAAAGAAAAAAAAAGGCAATTGAAAAAAGGAAACTCAGACACTTTTGAAAATATTCAAAGAAAGGTTCTTTCAATCTGAGGAGTACAGATTGGAGAAATAAATTAGGGCACATTCACACACATAAATAACAAAAGAAATAAAATATGCATTAGTCAGAGTGTTTTCAGCTGCAAGTTACAGGAAACCTGATGAACAGCTGCTTCATCCACAAGAACAGTCAAGGTTCATGTAACAGCTCGTCTGGAGAAGGATGGTCCCAGGTTTAGAGCAGTGTCTCAACAACATAATCAGGAACCCAGTCTTCTTGTTGGCTTTTTCTAGGCTTGTCACCTCACCTTTTCAAAATGGCTGCCTCAGTGGCAAAAAATGGTCAAGACAAGAAACATCTCTAAGAGAGTTCTTAGAGATGACATCTAAGAACTCTCCATTCAAATATGTCTTCTATTAAAAGCACAATATAATCCAAGTATTCTCCTAATAGACATCTCCTTTTTCCTCTTTGTTCAGAGCTGTGTCACTCGGGTCACCCTAATGGCAAAGGAAGCTTGGAAAGAGAATAACTGGCAAAGGATAACTGAATTTTAAGCAACTTCCCTAAAAATAATTCATAGTATATTAGCAAGGAAAGTGGGGAAAGGAGCAAAGAATGACTATTGGATAGTCAAATGATACCTTTGATTCATTCCAAGATTATCTCTTACAGAGCCATTGAGACAAAATTTGATGCCATTTTCAAACTGAGAGACTCGGGTGCCTACCTTACTCCTGAATTTGAAAATAATAACAAGAAAAAAGGCCATTTAAACAAGCTATTTCCAATGGTTTCCATATAACAATGAGCCTGCAAGGTGGCCTGGAAACAAACAAACGTGGTGATTTTAAATTCACATTATCTTCTTAAAGACTTTAGTAACCCTGCAGAAAAGTACAACAATAGCAATTCTTAATCCAGTGTTTCTCAAATGTATTTATTTATAATTTATTTACAGAACCCATTATTAACACCCATGGAACCCACTCTAGTGTACATTCTTCTTCTCCCCATTACATTGTACTGTAGACAAGTTTCTGGATAGATATTTGGTTTTTCCCTAGGAGGAATCATCTAATATTATTGATATTTTCACTCACAACTCAAAGTGATACCCATCAAAATTGCTTGAGATAATTTTTTTTTCTTTCTCTCTGAGCAGGCAAGGCATAAATCAGGAATGAGTAAGCAATCATATAGCTCTCATTTAACAAGGATCTGACAGAGCATTTGAATTTAACCACAAAAAGACAAAACATAAAATCTAGAATTATAATGTGGAATAAATTCATATTGTCTGATGGAAAATACCATTTCCTAAGACTTAGAGGGTTTACAAAAAAAAAAAAAGTGAAAACAGTCAATTGACCTGTTTATTTCAGTGAATGCTTTCATGTGACTTGTACAAACAGTTTAAGGAAAGGAAGAGAAAAGTCATGGGGATATATAGAAGCTTGGAAATTGTGTCCTTTCCCAACTCCTTATACCCTTCCCCACTCTCCCCAACTCTCACCGTTCCTGATCATAGAGTTGTCAGTCCCTAGGTAAGGCAAAATCTATAAACCATGGATGGGTTCTTATACTCTCCACAGGCTTAGTAATACTGATTCCAGCCTCCATGACCTGCAGGCTGATGGGCAACACAAAATATTCTCATCTGAATACACAAACTACATTTTCCAAAGGAGATTTCTCACTACTATCATTTGCTGGCCCAAGGGAGAAAGAAATCAAAATCAAAGCAGACCAGGTGGGCAGCAGCTGGGCTCAGAAATGATCACTAAAGGAAATTTCAAGGTGGTGTTTTCGACACAACCAAGGCAAAAGCCCTCACACAATCCAGTGTCTCTGTAGGGAACACAATTTTAAGTATTCTCTAAAAAGAAGTCCAGGATCACCAGCAGCTAAACTTCGATGAAACAGCACCTTTGTTAATGCCTTGATTTGGTCACTTCCACGGTCTCAGAACATAAGATTTTAACCTAATAAATTCCTCTTATAAAAGTCAACACTTTTCTAGTACATTGTTCCCAGCAGCCTTTAGCAAACTAAAGCATGACCCATAAACATTTTCCTGCAAATGTATTATAAACCCAGGCCATTTGGCTGTAAATGGAGTCTCTGGAGGTACAATATACACATGTGTATTTCCATTTACAGGGTTCAAGCCCTAAAAACACAAATATGTAATTCCAGTGACTTTCCTTTCTTACGGTGTTTACAACTTGCCTCACTTTTAGGTTATGTATGTGTATCTTATCCTCTGTATATGACCATATCCTCTTTGAAAATACATTGGGAGTTCTTCATTTTCTTAGGCAATACCATATCTAGAGCAGAATCTAACAGGTAAAACTAATGTAATCTACTCTGGTTCAATCAGAATAAGCTTCTTAAATCCAATAACATTGTGTTCATGATCAATCTAAACAATCCTAAACCACATGAAAATAATATAGTTTATCACTTAAATATAAACCTTAGTAACAGACAGCCTTAAGTTTGGATTCCATTTTAGGTACTTACTAACTATGGGACCTTAGTCTATAAAAATATAGTGATTTAAATTTCATCATTTTATCCTTAGAAAAAAATGAGGCAAGAGCCAACAATATAACTAAAATTTCTCATTGCAGCTTTACTTAAAATAATAAAACCTGCCTGCCCAAGAGTAAAATATTCACTTTGATATAACAAACTAATGAAGCATTAAAAATCACATAAAGTATGATATATTGATCTCATAAAATGACCATGAAATTTTGATCATTGAAAATAAAAGCTAAAAAACAGCATTATAGTACAATACCACTTTTTGTTAAGAGATGCATTGATTGATTAATGAGGCACCATCAAAACGAAAGTAGCTCATGAGCGCATGGATTTTTATAGTTGAACCTGACTAACTGGGCCTTGGGAATCCTCTCTGTACTCACACGGAAGAGGGGCTCTGCCGGCCAATGTCCTAATGTCCATGTAGCAGTATCTGTAGCAAGAGAAATAAGAGGCAGCTGAAACCAGAAAGCAAGAGCAGGCCTTAAATGGATCAAGGGTCTGGGAGAAAACACAGACATGCACGGAGCCCAGTGAAAAACCACTGAGAGACGAGCAGGAGAGCAGGAGCTCTGAGGGTGAGCCGGGCCAGCCTCCACCACGAGGCAGAGGCCCGTGCGTGGCAGAAGCGGGCAGGGCCGCCTTCCCTCTTCCTCCTTGCAGCATTCCCAATGGCTTACTATGTGCCCAGCGTTCCTTATTTGCTGGGAGAACACAAAAGGAGAACGAGGCACTGGGATTGCCTGTAAGGAGGTTTTAAAATCATGGCGGGGGGAGTGTGAGGAGTGCGGAGTGTTGAGGTGTGACCTTCATTTGAAACAAAGAACAGTAAATATATTAAATACAAATAGGAAGGATCGTGGCATTGCTTTCAATTTGCATGGCACTTTTTGATCTATAAAGTGCAGCTTTATTAAATGGAACTTCCCCCACATTAATTTGGTGGGTTATGTGGACCCAGTATTATTCTGCCCCTTTTACAGGTAAGAAATGCCCCTTGCTGTGTTACCCACAGTGATAAAAGCAATGGGAATCTTTCAGGGCAAAGAGAAACACCTTCATGTGCGCAAGCCTGGAGAGATGTTATGGAGGTCACAGAATTTGGAGAACCTGGATAGGTTGCTCCATACAGCTAGACTGTAAATCCCATGAGGGCAAGGGATGTAACTGTCATGCACATTACTGTATCATCAGCACGGAAATGATCAATCCTCAGTGAATAGTGAATGAAGGAATACATGAAAGAAGGAATACCTGAATGAAGTGTAGCTGACTGTGAACGTCAGCCCAGAGGCCTGGGCTCCCAGACTGGGGTCCATCCCACATTCTCTGACCAGGATGTCAAAGAGCAGAATACGTGCCCCTGGGGGACTTTATGCCATGAAGTTTGGTCTCCCCCCACATCGTGGAAGGAGAGGTGAGAAGGGCATTCATTTTTCCATCAGCATATATTTATCTAATACCCACTGTGGGGTAGGCACTGATCTGAATGTTTGATTTTCCCCATCTGTCTCAGGCCTATCCCATAGGTCCCCTGGACCATCTTAAGAGTATCATTGCCACTGATAACTCCTTTTTCTGCCCATTCCTCCAGGCCAAAAGAGGAAGACTGAACAAGGTCATGCAATGAGAGCCTCGCACTGTATTGGTGAATTGACCCTTAGACCATCCTTTTCATCCACACACAGGGGGTTTGAACTAGGATAAAAGCTCAGTAGGAGGCAGAAATGCAGTCTTAACTCTTTACCCACCGAGGCCAGAATAAGAGTTACAGGAAAATGAAGACTTGGAAGCAATCTCTCAGATGCAAACCTCTCCTTTTTTAAGCAAGAGGAAACTGAGACCTGAGCAAGTAAGAGGCTTGCTAAGGCCAAAGCAGCTACTTCCCTGTGTCCTAGCAATAGGGTCACCTTCTCCTCCCCTCGTGAGGGGCTGAAGAGTCCAGTGACAGAGCAAGGAGGCACTGAGCCTTCCAAAGGCAGCCCCCTAGCACAGCCACATGCCTCCCAAGAAGAGTATGCTTCCATATTAAAATGAAAATACATACTGGGGCAGTGGGACAAGCTGCTTCCAGCCTTGCCTCCAAGGCATAATGGACCTCTGGCGTCTCCCTAGGAGCAGGAGAAACATTAAACATAGAAAATATATGAGTTTTAAAAAGCTTCCCTGTCGGCTATTATTTTACCATTTTCTAAACACAGCTTAACCCCATTCCACACTAAAGGCTTCAATCAAAATGTGTGAAATGCTTGTTCCAGTCAACAGGAAAGATGGACTTTGGAGGGAAGGCAGGGGAGCATGAGTGTTATACAGGCCACAAATGGCAATTCTCCCTTGATGAGGCCACAGGAGAGTTTACATGCTGACTGGGGGGCTTTAAGGCAGAGCTGAACCTGTGACATCGGGGA
>JAKSZT010053836.1:2045526-2080177 GCA_026826555.1 Tolypeutes matacus
AATGGCTCAAGAGGTGGTTTGAGGAAAAACAATTTGCTCTATTACATCAATTTTAAGATCTATCATGACCCCAAACATTCTCTGTGTAGTGACCCATTTGGAACTAGTCTGCAAGTTTCTACAGCCTCAGCCCATGAATCTAACGCTCACTATATCCAGGGGACAGTTTGTATACTTGCATTCCATTCCTTCAGTAAAGAGTTCTGGATATAAAAATAGACCTCTTAAGCTATATATATTATATATGATTTGTGATTTCACATAGGTGAAACTAGTACCCAATTCCCTTACCCCCCCCCCCAGCATCTATCTTCCAGCCTGGAGTCCTAGTTCAATCATCCTCTACAAAACATCCTTTTGACTGTGCAATTTCATGCACAGGCAATTTCATTTTACCTTCTTTGCAAGGTTTTAGACTTTCTCAAAGAACTGCACAAGGTGAGGCGTCATGCCATTTTCCCACAGATTCGGGTATTTTACTGCCAAGGATCCCAACTGCCCTTTCTCTTGGAGAGACCAGAAAGAGGAAAGAGGGAATTGAGGAAATTGAGGAAAGCCAGAGCACTAGATTTTTCTCTGGAATTAGGGCTAAAGAGAAGGCAGGAGGTAAAAAGGAGAGGAGGAAAACCAGAGAGAGAAGGCAAGGGGTGTGGGGTAGTTGGCATTATACCCCAAGTGTGATGCATTCATTTTTTTACCACCAGATCTCCAGCTCCATGAGAAAGGAAACCTAACCGCTTTGCTCACCAACTCTCCTCCGCTCTAGCATAGTGCCTGACATACAGCAGGCACTCAATAAATACATGTTGAAGAATGAATAAAGGTAAGTAGAATCAGGCTCTGCCAAGAACTGGGAAGGGTAAATTTAGCCTCAAATACAAATTTTGCCAACAATTACAACCACTGTACCTGCAATATTGTCTTTCCCTTGCGAAGAGTCTGGAATTTAAAAATGAAGGACAGTAGCAGTCTTTTGAGCTGTGGACTTCTACCCCAAATAAATAACCAAAAAAAAAAAAAAAAAAAAAAAAATGAAGGACAGGACTAGAAGAGTCCCAGTTATAGAGTGGATACACTAGTATCCATTATGTTACTTTATATTACATTATATACAAAAGTAATAAAAAATGGAATATTATTATTGTATATAAATAGTAAACTTTGTGTATAAAATAAACACATCAATCTTAGCACTAGATCTTTTTCTGGAATTAGGGCTAGAGGACGGGGGTAAGTACTTTTTAGTTTATACATTTGAGTATGCTCCTTTTGAAATTTTAAACTTAATAAAAACTTGTTTTATCTCCATTTCCTTTCTTTCTCTCTTTATCCCCGCCCCCCCATTGCCCCTGGGTCTTTCTCTTTAATCTCTTTCTTTTTCTGTGCAATAATTCCAAGGCTTACATACTAACACAGAAGCTGTGAACACCCATTAACCCAAACAACAGGGAGAGGTTAGGTTTTCCTCATTCCCCCGCAGGCTACATCAGGCTGAAAGCTCTCAGAGGGGGCTTTTTACTTTTTGACGCTACTCTTAATATTGGTGTGAACACTGTCTCCTATAATTATGGAGGTAAGAAGAGAAACTGAGAGAAGGGGACCCAGTGTGTATTTCCTTAGGAACAGCCTCTCTCACAGCCCAGGAAAAGCCCCCAAGAAAAGGACCGCATTTACATTTCCACTTGCCCTACTCCCACTCAGCTTCACGTGGGAATGCAGTGACATTCAATTTTCCATGTCACTGCATTGCAGATAGAATTCTATACCCTGGTTACTAAGAAGAAGGGGAGAAACGGGCCCAGGAAAAGACAACTGGAACAGCACCTCAAGGGTTTGTCATGCTACTTGGAGAGGGAAAAAAAATGAGATTAGCTAGAAAATAAAAGAATGCAAAAAAATAAAAATAAAAATCATCAGTTCTTTCCAACTTAAAAAAAAAAAAGATTAAAAGAAACAATTGAATATGATTGGGGGATCCTGGTACACTGAGCCAGTGCTGTTGTAATGTTAATGAGTCTGATCTTTCAGAATGGCACTCATAATGTGTAATGAGAAAACTGATGACTGTAATAGGGACATTTTTGATCCAAGGCAGGGTCCAAGCCGATGGGATTATTTTAAACTTTCTAACCAACAGGCATCCCCCCCAGCTGGCCCGTGATGGTGTTTTCCTAAACTCCCAGACTCTAAAAAAGAATTAGAGTCTTTACAGGGAGCGGAGAGACTGAGCAGGCAGAAATGGCCTGATTCATGTTCAGTGTTGGTCCATGTTCAGGCATTTCGATTCCTTTGGATTCTCCCCTCCAAGCCCTTAGGGGATATTCAGCTTTCTACTTTAACTAGGCTGTGAACTCTACACCACAAAGTATCTGATGATTGTTTGGAATCAAAAGGCAATAAGGATTTGTTCTAAAGCCAAATAAAAGCCACACTTTATGAGGTGGCTGGGCTCTTCTCTCCATATCGGATGGAGGGTCCCCTGATCCCAGAAAAAAAAAAAAAAAAAAAAAGGCAATAAGGAGCCTAGAAAAGGAAGCTTTGTAGGCTTTGAAATTAGACCTGGGCTCTGTGTTGGTCTGGAAGTTGGAGCCTGGAATCTGCATTTCATCAAAGTCCCTAGATAACTGTGACTCAGTTTAGTGATAAAATAATCACAGGTCATGATTATTTCTCAGGCCCCCTCCTGATCTGATGATTTGGTACCTATTTTTCATAATCATCTACCATTTCTAACAGTCCATTGAGCACAGCTTTTCATCACTCACATTTCAGCTAAAATATCCCTTCCTTGGAAAGTAGTTCCTCAACCACCCAACCTAATATATCCCCTGTGGTCTCTCTCTGTCACATCACCCTATTTTATTATCTTTATAGGATTCATCATCACTTAAAGGTATGTTTCATTTATTTGTGTCTTTCTCCAGTTAATATATAAGCAGGAGCCTGGTATATCTATTGTGAACATTGATTGAAAAAATGAATGAATATGTCAAATATCTTTTATACATTGATTACTAAGTACAAAGACTTATTGCTCAGAGAGGTAATATGACTTGCCAAAAACTATTTATTTTTTTAATAGCCACAAGAATAATAAGCTTGAACACATTCTTTGTCCCCAGAGTCCATGCTTTTTCTACTACCCACACTTACTCTAAAAACTGGCATTTCTATTTGCTTCATGCACTTCCATCCCCTGGCTTGCACCACATGAACAACTGAGTCAGTCGATAACATCTCTGTGCTGTGCACCTACACCACCTTTTATGTTTCTTGGACTTGGACACAGGAATTGAGTCTTCTATTATTGCTACCACCACCAACACAGTGCTTGGCACCCTGGGTGTGTCCCAAAACTGTCGTATGAGCCCACGTGCTCTTCTCATGCTGGGCAACACTGCACCGCATTTTACCACATGTGGAATGTTTCATGTGCAACCTCTTCCAAGACTCCTGCAATAGACCTGGACATTTGAAGAAACTGAGGCTCAGAAAGCCCTCCCCAAGACTGGGTCATAGATCTGAGCTGGACTTCAGGAGTTCCTTTCCTTTTCTTCATTAATTTTGCAACCTCCAAGTCTTTCATCAAAAAGTTTCTACTTGGTGAGCTGCAATTCAACTTTCTAGACCCAACACAAGTGTTACCATCTCTGTAACAACCCCCCTGGGGAATGTTTATAGCAGGTTTATTCATAATCAGCAAAAACTGGAAACAACCAAGATGCCCTCGAACAGGTTAATGAATAAACATATAGTAGTACATCCATACATGGAATAATCTAAAGGCAAAATGAATTGTATGAAAATATTAGATTCTGATTGGTAATTTTGTTTATCACAGGTACATGGGTTAGCAAGTCTGAAACAACCTTACCTATATACTAGGATGGAACCAATATGTAAATAAATAGTAGATAATGGAAGCCAGTTTTTTACAGTCTGAGAAAGAAGTTACATAAGCAAGGAGGAAAGGCTAAAATGAACCCTCAGAAGCTGGATGACAGTCAGTGATATCAGTATAAACACATTTCTATATGTGTGTGGCATGCACACAAATATATACATAAAAATAGACTTACGTATGTATACATGTGTAGCCGATAGGCAATTTGATGTAATTATGAATTCCAAAAATATATATTGGATTATGCTTGTAAACTGATCTGTTCATCTGGGCATGATTAAGTTATGATTAGGGCATTGACTGGGCCACGTCAGTAGGGTGTTGAGCCCCACCTCTTGAGGGGTGGGGAATAAAATATAAAAGGCATCACAAAGAACAGAGTTACAGCAGTTCTGAAGTTGGAGTTTTGATGTTGGAGTTTTGATGTTGGAGAGAAGGCCCCAGGAGAAGAGAAGAGAGCCGTTTGCCTGATAGTCTACAGCTGACCTTGTGGAGGAAACAGAGAAGATAAGCCCGGAGAGAAATGCAGCCCCAGGAAGAGAGGAACCCAAGAAGCCTGAACCCTGGTAAACATCGGCAGCTGTCTTGCTCCAACATGTGGCAATGGACTTTGATGAGAGAAGAAACTTACGCTTTATGGCGTGGACTTCTACCCCAAATAAATACCCTTTAGAAAGACCAAGCCATTTCTGGTATTTCGCATTAGCACCCCTTTGGCTGACTAATACAACATGGGATGGTAAACATACCTACATTTTCTCTCCCTGCCTGCAGAGAGGATCTGGAAGCACACAGTGGCATCAAGTACATCAAGTACATGAAGTGCCCAGATCTTGATACATAACAGAGTCTGAGCTGGAATTAGGGAAAAATAGTAATATTGCAGTGACACCTTAACCACCTTAAACAAATGACCAAGGTTAACATCACTCATGGTAAATCCTGTTGATCACGTATCCATGATGTGACGAGAAGGGCACTTTAACTCTGTGATACTCTTTCCAAATTTCCACAGCCCTGACCCATCCTAACTCCTCACTCCTTAAATGTGGGTTGTACAAAACTACTTCCTTCTAAAGAATATAGAAGAGGGAACCAAAAGGCTAACTTATAGTGAAGAAACCTGTCAAACACTCCTTCAGCCAGGTGATCAAGATAAATAGTACCTTTGATATGCTGTGACAAAAATGGCACTTTATCTATAAGAAGAAATGTCTACTAAATGTAATGTGATCAGGATGTGATCAGAATCAGGATGAGATTCTGGAACAGAAAAAAAAAAGTGCCTTTTGGATAAAACTAAGGAAATCTGAATAAAATATAGACTTTGATTAATAATAATGTATCAATATTGGTTCATTAATTGTAACAAATGTACCATACTAATGTAAGATGTTAATAATAGGGGAAACTAGATGTGGTGTATATGGGAACTCTCTGTATCTGCTCAATTTTTCTGTAAATCTAAAATAAAAATTATTTTTAAAAATCCATAACCACACTCTGTGAGAAAACATCAGCTAAATCTCAGTTGAGGGACATTCCAAAAAACAGCTGGCCAGTACTCTTCAAAAGTGTCAAAGTCATGAAAATCAAGAAAAACTGACAAACTGTCACAGGTTGGAGGAGACTGGGGAAACATGATGTCCAACTTCAATGTGAGATCCTGGATTGGATCCTAGAAGAGAAAAAGGACATTAATGGAAAAGCAGGTGAAATCTGAATAAGATGTGCAGTTCATTTAATAGCCATACTAGTAACTAAATGTTTTAGATAGAGAAATGACAGTAATTAAGATTCACAAAAATGTAGAAAAATATTTTCCATTTTATTTTATAGGAACAAAATAAGCTCTTCCTTCCCAACAAGTATGCCCATACTGAAAAAGTCACATCTGTGTCTGTGGGGTAGGGGTGGGAGTGCATCATTATTGAATGTAAGGCTTCAGTGAAAAGAGATTGCACTAGTAAACATACTTTGGATGCTCAAATATTAAAAAAAAAAATACCACCCACTATTATTCACTATTTATCCCAGAAATCTCAGTACGAAAATCTCCTCCTTCTCCTCAGTCTTTCCAAGATCTTTCTTTTAAGAGAGGAAAAAATATAGAGGTCACAGGGGTAAAGGATGTTTTCTGACTTGGATAGCATTAAAAGGCAGAAATAATCAAATTCTAAAGGTCTTTGAATCTTGGTTCAACAAGCCCTATGTATTTCAAGGATTTAAATCTTCTGCTTAAATGCAGAACTTTGATTAATTACTTAAAGCACAGGAAAGTTATTAAATTAGTATAAGAAGATTCAAGTTCAAATTGGAGGATTAATTTTAGTGGTTATGATATAAAAGATATAATGATCACATTAGGGAATGATGAGAAAAATCTCTCAGACCTAAATGGAAAGAATTTTTTATTCAATTATTTGATTAAACTACTCCTGGGAATCATATAAAACCATAGCCTCTGACATGAAGTCTGAATTGTAGGGCAAACCTGGTGGATGATTTCATATTAAATGCTGCTATCATGATTTGCCTTAATATAATATATCTACTTACTTACCAAGGGAATAAAAGTGAGCAGACTGTTGTTTTAAAATGTGCAGAATTTCTATTAAAAAGCTGAAGATAAGTACAACTAACTGAAGTGGCAAACACTTCTCTGAAACCTCTTACAATTACATTTACTAAAAACATAGTGAAAGATACCAGGTTGATAATCTGTGCATTTTCCAGGAACTAGATAGGAACTAAATTTGTCTGCTCAATTAGAAGTTTCCTGGAAATCTGGGAGTTTTGAAGATGATAGGGATGAGAGATGATCCTTTCAACAAGTAGTAGCATTCCCAAGGAAGGTGGGTGAAAGCTTTGGTCAGAGCATCTCCCAAATCCAGGGGCGAGCTCATCCACTGGCATTCTCCCTTTGATTCTCCCCTGACATTAACCCTTTCCACCTTTCCTGTCTTTGCCCCCAGACCCATCACCATTTCTCTACTCACTCTGCATTTTTACCCGCCAGTGGACGAGGGCTTGTTTCTGTGATGGTCTCTTGATGGGAAAAACCTGCTCTGGGTCAGCCTCAGCTCCTGCATCCGGAAGCTAGTGGCTGGCTAGCGGCTCTGTCGGTGCCTTGCTCCGCCTGCAGGGCACTCCCTCTGGGATCCTGCTCCCTTCCTCCTCTCCCCTCGCTCCCTATACAGGGCTCCTGGGCGAGACTGCCCCTAGCTGATACCTCACCTCACCCCGGAAGTGTCCGACCCAGAGCAGCTCTAAGCCCTGGCGTGGCAGGGATAACAGAAGCTGCCACGCACTCCTCTGCGCAGAGGAACTGCAGCCCAGCTCTGATGGGAGCGCGCACAGCGCCCACGGCGCCCACAGCCAGCCCGGCTGGAGAGAGGGGGCTGCGGGCCGGCAACTTTCCCCGTTTTTCCTAACATTGGAGCCAAGAGAGGTCCCAGAACTGAGTGACGCAGCAGGGATCCCCGCTGGGTAATTGCAGGGGGAAGGCCCTTAGATCCCCTACTCCAACCAAGTTGGAGGAGGATCAGCGAAGACAGTTCTGGGGCTAGAGGCGGCCACTTGCGGGGGACGAGCCACCTCCACGCGGAGTTGGAGGACAGAAGTCGCTGGAGGCAGAAGGGGTGCGAGCTGGAGGCCAGCGAGGAGGGACTGAGGGAGCTGAGGGGACTCCCTGCACCGCGTCTGGTTTTCCAATCCGCGCTGTGGGAACCCGGGCTGACCACCCATTGCAGTTTAAGCCGCCGGACGCCCCACCCCCCACCCCCGTCCCTTGGTTTGACTGCACTGCCACAGGGTTCTCCACCCCACCCCACTTCTCCCTTTGCACTGTCTGGGTGTCTGATCCTGTGGGAGATCCCAGAAATGAAAGACAGCAGCCAGGTGTGTGTGTGTGTTTATGCGTTGGGGTGAGTTTTTATGAGATTCTGGGTGTGGGGCTGGGAGTGTGCTGGCCTGTGCTTCCTCTAGTGATTTGGGGCTTTTCATTAGTCACTATAATCTGTTCCCTTTCCTGAAAGCCTAAAGCACTCATTCTGCCTAAGCCCAATCTTACAGGCATCAAGGCTTCCCCCAAAGACTGCAAACTCCATGAAACAAAAAGACAAAACTATGAGCTTAAAGCAATTTTTGTTTTTGTTGTCATTCACCATTATATATTTTTAGTACAGGGTCTAATACCCAGTAAGAAATTAGCCAGTCATTAATTAATTATTTTTCCAAGTCTATTATATAATTATGTGTTAACTGTGTTAAATAAATACAGGGAAGGAAATGTAGTTCCATATGTAGTAGCTCTCCTCACCTTCCCCACAAGCCTTGGAATGTCTTGGGATAAGTCCTTCCAATCGGTTAGCAAACCTCAATTTTAGTTCTAATTTGTTGTGGTACCCTGGGTAAGTCACCACCTCTGGAAGTTTATCATAAAGGAGTTGATTACAGGAGCTTTCCAGTTATAACATTGTATATGCTCACACTATGTGTTCTGCTAGCTCCGCTGCTGTTCAGTTGAAGATGCACGACGTATGTAGGTCTTTGAAAATTACAAAGACCCAAACATTGTGTCTGTATGCGATTACTTGTAGTGAACTGAAATACCTTCTAATTCCTTTGCACTTTTCACAATCCTAGTATATCTCCACTTATTCAATGAAAGAATGATGCAAAAATACAAATAGCAATTAAAATAAAAGAATACTCATTCAGTTTCTAATATAATTTTGCTTTTCGTAATATGTGTGTGATAATCTCAATGTCTGTGTCTATAATGGGAACACCTTGAAGATAGCAGAATAGTTGTTTTTCTTCAAACATTGCAACATTTTAGGTGAAGTCTAAGAGAAATTTATGTATGGCAGACTGTATTTTCTGAAAAAAAAAAAAAAAATATATATATATAACTACATTCTCCCACCCCCATGCTTTTCCTATCATATAACTTTGACACTGGAAGAGGCAAGGTCTATCTATATTCCATTCCCTTGAATGTGGGCAGGCTTGTGGCTATGGCAGAAATGAAGTCAAATTTAGGTGATAAAAGTGTGCATTCTGTCTGGTTCTCTTCCAACACTTGCTTCAGAACCGAGTAACCTGACTAGCTCCAGACAGGAGAGACGAAACAGTGATTCTATCCTCTTCCCTACATCATGATTCTCAAAAGGCTGTTGTGGAAGCCCAGGACAGCCATTCCCCTCTCCTTTCTGAATGGTTTTCAGAGATGTGCAGGATCATTTGCGTCAGAATTTCTCTGCATGTTGTGTTTTATCAGTCTGAAAAAGTGAGTGGGAAATCCTCTAGGATAAGAAAGCCATTTGTGTGTGATGGTAGCACAACATTATGAATGCAATTAACAGCAATGAAAATAAATATCTGCATATGATTAAAAAGGAAAAGGGTAGATTGTATATATGGTAACAGAATAAAAATTTTTCTAAAATCCATGGAACAACACTATACAAACAGTGAACCCTAAGTTAAAGCGTGGATTTTAATTAATAGTGTAATTATAAAAATGTGCTATCATCAGTTGTAACAAATGTTCCATATCAATGCAAGGTTTTGGTGGTGGGGTGCTATATGGGAATCCTGTATTTTATGCGTTATTATTCTCTAAATCTTATTTCCTCTAATAAGGGGGAAACTGGAATAAAAAAGAAAGCCATATCAAAAGTCAAAATCCAAATAGATATGTATCCAAATATAGGACTGAAAACAAAAATTAAAATCCAAATATAGGGCAAGAAGGAAAAGAAGAAACCAGCATATTTGAAGGTTGACAAAGCTGATTTGGAATGAACACATTTAATTTCTAAGTGTACTTAGATAATTTACTGACTTGCATAAACCCAAATTGTTTTTCTAATATGAAACATTTCTTGCAGAAATTTGAGGATAATACAGCTGATTTTTTTCTCCCCATAAAGGACAGACCTCCCAACTTCCAAGTATACTGACAAAAAAAATATCTCTTAAAGAGAAAGTGTTTGAGATCAATTTTATGTCAACTAACTGAAATCTGAAAAGCATATTAGTTATCCATTTGAGGAAAGGTATATTAAACTGGCCTCAGATTTTAAATATATCATGACATTTTATTTTATACATCTCTACACTCTATTGACCTCTGTCCACAAGCAAAAGTGAAAATATCTAAACTCTCCAAATCAACACCCTTTGCTAATCATGTAGCAAATGGAACTAGTCAAATTCTAGGTCTTTTTAATCTGTTGGGCCACTAAGTTTCCTTAATAGACTTCATTGGTGAAATTATAACAGAATAGAAGTGACACTGGGGAAAACAGTGAAGTAGTTAATCCCAAGGGTCTATCCCTCCATAGAAACACTGAAATAATGAACAAAAAATGTGCAAATCAATTTTGAAAAACCTATGGAAAATAATCAAAGGTTTATACAAAACAAGTGAATGCTAAATCAAGAAAAAGACAACTTAAAATTGGTAGGAAAGGGAGGGAGGGGTGATGGTGGCAAAATAAGGAGCTCCAAGAGTCAGCTCATCCTATAGGGCAGTTAGTAATCACCCAGAGCTAGTTAAAGCACCTGTTTGGGGGGACAGGAGACCAGAAGAGCATCCTGCAACATCCTTGAAAGAATGGAAGGAGGACACTGTCCATCTGCAGTGAAGATTCATGAGTAGAGCTCTCCTTGCTGCAGAGGCCGGTGCCCATCCTCCACTGGCTATGCAAGCCATCTTGGGAGCTATTCCATGGCTAGAGTTGGAAGCTCCATTTCCCAAAAATGGAGGAGGAAGAGATAGTCAGGCACCAAGTTCAGCTACTGATTAGTAAATTAGCCTGGCTAAAGTATAATCCTAAGAACGGCTACAGTTTGAACCTGTCCAAGTCAGAAAGAGGCTGGTAGCTGCCATTTTAACTCCACTCCCAGCATGAGGGGAAGCAGGGCTGATTGAAAATCACAGAGATGGTAGGCACTGGCTTCTTTCCACCAGATCAGAGTGCAGCTCTAGCCTAGGCTCCGGCCCTGCCTCCGGCACGGAGAAAGCTGGGGGAACCTGCACCAGCTTCTGCAGGCAACTGCAGGTGCTTTTGGCAGGCAAAGACAAGACTGTTAGACACCTGGGGCTCATCTCCCCAAATTCTCAAGACTGGCAGATGAACAATGGACTAAAGTAGATTTACTATTATTCTACTATAGACTTATTGTTATTCTAGCAATGGAAGAACTTTTATCCTTGATGTAGAGGCAGTGGCCACTGGAGATTCCAAAGGGAAGGAGAGGGAAAAATAGGTGTGATATGGGGCATTTTTGGGACATTGAAATTGTCCTGCATAACATTTTGATGATGGATACAGGCCATTATATGTTTTGTCATAACTTACAAAATTGTACAGGACAGAGTGTAAACTATAACGTAAACTATAATCCATGGTTAGTGGCAATCCTTCAATAAGTGTTCATCACACATATCCTTCAATATGTGTTCATCAATTGTAACAAATGAAATGTACCATGCTAATGAAAGATGTTGTTTATGTGGGGAAGTGTGGGAGGGGTAAGGAGTGGGGCATATGGGAATCCCCCTTTTATGTAACATTTATGTAATCTAAAGTATCTTAAAAAAAAAAAAAAAGAGTAGGAGGGGAGCTGTGTTTCTTCAGCCTCTCTGGGCAACTGCAGGTGCTTTCAGCCCACATGGACTGGTTTCTTGAACACCTTTGATTCCATCCCCACCTCCCAATAGGATAGGAGGGGAGATGCGTTTCTTCAGCATCTCTGGGCAACTGCAGGTGCTTTTGGCCCATACAGACCAGTTGCTGAGCACCTGAGCCTCCCCTCAGCCCTGTTCTCCCCCCACAAGATAGGAGGGTCCTAGTGTTTCCTCACCCTCTCTGGGCAACTGCAGGTACTTTTGACCTGCAAAAACTGGACTGTTGGGCACCTGCGGCTCCATTCCCACGCATTATAGGACAAGGGGTGGGGGGTGCCTCCACAGCCTCTCTAGGCAACTGCAGGTGCTTTTGGCACACACAGACTGAATAGTTAGACACCTATGGCTCCAACCCCACCACCACCTCCATAGGATAGGAGGGGGCTGGTGTTTCCTCAGACTCTCCAGGCAACAGCAGGCACTTTTGGCCTATACAGACTGGACTGTTGGGCTCTTCTGGCTCCAGCTTCACTGCTTAAAGGGCAGGATGGACAGTAATCTCTCAGATTCTCAGGGCAACTACAGGAGCTTTCATCCCACACAGATTAGATTTTTAGGCACTCTGAAGGATCCAACCCCACCCCTGGCAGGGTAGGAGGGAAGCCTGTGCTATTTCAGTATACTTGGACAATGGCAGTCAGTTTTGACACACACGGCTTATTTTACTGCCCACATCAGCAGCTTCATTCCTGCCTCAGGCAGGGGAAGAAGGGGCATGAAGTCTCTCCGGGCAACGACAGACAGTCTTGGCCTGCATGGATTACTACACATGACTGCAGCTCCATCCTTACCCCTGGCAGAAGAGAAAGGTGGGAGAAGCTTCATGAGTTCGTGGGGCAATGCAGGCATCAGCTTCCACAGCTTACGGTACCAACTACATCCTCGCTCCTACTACAAAACTAGTAAGGGAGACAGGGCAAGAAAGCTCTAAACTAAAGAGAGAAACTGCACCCAGAATAAATACATCTGGTAAGCCAGATGCCAAGACACCAGCAAAAAATTATAATCCATACTCAGAAACAGGAAGATATGGCCCAGTCAAAGGAAGAAGATAAGCCTACAGATAACATGAAGGAGTTGAGACAACTAATCATAGATGTTCAACAAATCTCCTTAATAAATTCAATAAGATAGCTAGAAAGATTAAGGATATTAAGAAGACCCTGGGTGAGCACAAAGAAGAAGTTGAAAGCATACATAGAAAAATAGCAGATCGTATGGGAATGAAAGGTGCAATAAATGAAATTGAAAATACACTGGAGGCATATAACAGCAGATTTGAGGAGGCAAAAGAAAGGATCAGTGAGCTTGAAGACATGGCCCCTAAAAATGAACATTTTTTAAAAAGAACAAATAAAGAAAAGAATGGAAAAAATTTAATAGGGTCTTGGGGAACTAAATGACAGCAAGAGATGTGCAAACATAGGTGTCACGGGTGTCCAGAAGGAGAAGAGAAGGGAAAAGGGGCAGAAGGAATATTTGAACATATAATGGTCGAAAATCTCTCAACCCTATTGAAGGACATAGATATCTGTGTCCAAGAAGCACAACGTACTCCCATCTGAATAAATCTCAATAGACCTACTCTGAGACACTTACTAACCAGAATGTCAAATGCCAAAGACAAAGAAAGAATTCTGAGAGCAGCAAGAGAAAAGCTATGTATAACATATAAGGGATACCTAATAGGATTAAGTGCTGATTTCTCATCAGAAATCATGGAAGCAAGAAGGCAGTGGTATGATATATTTAAGACATTTCAAGAGAAAAACTGCCAGCCAAGACTGCCTTTCAAAAACGAGGGTGAGTTTAGAAACTGAGAGAGCTGGTAAAAAAAAAAAAAAGAGACCAGTTCTGCAGGTAACACTAAAGGGAGTGCTATACCTGAAAAGAAAAGACAGGAGAGAGAGGCTTGGAAGAGAATCTAGAAATGAAGAGTATATCAGTAAAAGTAACTAAAAGTGAACAAGTGTATGTCAACAACTCAACAATGTAGATGAAAAGGAAAAATTCCTAGGAACATACAAACAATCTACACTGACCCTAGAACAACCAATCACAAGAAACTGAAACATTCATTTAACCACTCCCCTAACACTTTCTTCTTCTGAAACCCCAACTGGAAATGACCCTTTCTCCTTCCTCTTTGCCTTTCTCACAAAGCTGAATCCAAGTAAGTCTTTCTCCAATTAATCTAGATTAGATCACTCAGCTCTCTTCCTTAAAATTCTATTACATCCTTTACTTAATGGCTTAAAAGGAATTGTCCTCTAATATTTTCCCTTTATATTTTGAGAGGGGATGCATTGTAGTACTTAACAGAATGGACAAGAGAAGCAGGGTTCAAATCCCTGCTCCATTTCTTGCAAGTTGTGTAAATGTGTAAATCATATGACCTCTCTATACTTTGCCTTTTTCATCTGCTAAATTGGGCTAAAATTAATATCTATCTCATAAGTATTGTTGTTAAAATAAAAGGTTTCCAGCACACAGAAATATTATATTAGTATTATTAGTTTTAATACATCACAGAAACTAATATAGGAGATTCAGGTGCTCATTAAATATTAATTAATGGGTTGATTGATTCAGATTATTTTATTGTATCCTATGGATTAAAAATTTTTAAAGTATGGTATATATCATCTCCCCTGTAGTTCATCTCTATATTGGAATTAATACAATGGATGTGAAGCTATACTTTTGATAGCAATAAATTGTTTAAAGGAAAAAGAAAAATAATATGAAGTCTTGCTTCCCTAGCAATATAAAATTAAAATAAATAGGCACATATATCTTAACTGGCATTCATCCATGGCTCTCTTTAGCTATATTCACACATTTATACAATTAGGATTGAAATCATCTTAGTTCTAAATTTTTCTCATGGTTGAGAAGTGTGGATTATGTTTATTTTTTCGGGGGGAAGGGTGGTATTAAAGAGACTTGGCGTAAGGTATGGAAACTACAGGCTATACATAAGATCAATATTTACAGCATTGCTGAGAAGGACTTGGAGGCCCTGGATTCAAATTTAGAGTTAGGGACTTCTGTAACTTTAAGTAATTTAGGGATGAATGGCAAGAACAGTGTATACCTAGAAGGAATTTGCAGTCCAGTGATGGTAGGTGATGTTATAAAAGATAAATTGTCCTGGAATAAGATTCTGAAGATTTGGGAGACTCAGAGAAGAAAAAGATCAACAGCAATTGAGTTCTAGCATCAGGAGAACCAGGGAAGGAGGTATAGTTAGAGAGATGGATCATGAAGAATGTGTTAGGTTTACACTATGAAAGATAAAAGGAAGATGCCAATGAGTTTTGCCTGGATTCATTAGTATGGTGGATCTAGCAAAGAAACCACATCCTCAGAAGACACTTGACTAGGTTTAATTAGGAAGAGTATGATTAAGGGTAATAGGCTAAGAGTCTTAATTACAATGCCCTTGTTACTTAATAGTACTCATAAATCAATGGTAGTCCAAACATATATCTTGTAACCCATGCAATGAAGATTTGATATGCAAATTCAGAAGTGCTTATTTTCAATGTCTTATCACATATTAAAATGTCACCTAAATCTGTACTATAAAACAGGAGTTCCTATTTCTATAGGAATATAGTGAAACAGTAAAGTGTCGTCATTAGAAAGCATAGATGTTGAGGAAATGGCCCATTAATCCATTCATTCTATCCAAAAAAATATGCTATTGGCTTAGGATAAAAAATTCTATTTTATCTCCCTATATATACATGTATATATACATATACATATACATATACATATACATATTTACATATACATATACATATACAACTTTTTAGAGTGGAAGGGATGGTGTAACATTGGTTACATGGGGTCCAGAGCACAGGCAGGAGCTAACAAACAAACTGACTAGCTCTGATGGCAATATATCTGACCACAAGGAGTTCTCTAGACCTCTAAACTATAGCTGAACAAGTTTACCAGTCACTATCATTCATACCATGCTTTCAATTGTCTTGCCACCTACTGATAACCTTTTATCTATTTTTTGTTTATTATTTTCACAACAAAATTAATATCTCTGAAGGCCCAACATCTAGAACAGGAATTTGGGCTGTGTATTAGTCAGCGAAAACAGTGCTGATGCAAAGTACCAGCACTTTTATAAAGGGTATTTATTTGGGGTAGAAGCTTATAGTCACAAGGCCCTAAAGAGTCCAACTCAAGGTACCATAAGACGTACTTTCTCACCCAAAATCTGTTGCCACATGTAGATGCAAGGCGGGCAATAGCTGCGAGTGTTCAGCCTTCCTCCTTCCTCTTAATGTTCTGTGGTCCCAGCTTCTTCCTCTCTCAGCTGTAGGTTGGTATAAGGCTCGTCTCTCTTCCCAGGGCTCATTTTTTTCCAGGCTCAGTTACTCAGCTCTCTCCACAAGGCCAGCTGTGACCTATAAGGGGAACAGCTTGGCTCTCTCCCTGGGGGTCCAGGGTCAGAAACTCAGATCTCTGTGTGTTTACTTCCTTGTGGCATCTGTTTTATCCCCAAGGGGACTGGAACTTGAAGCTCAGTCACACTCTAATGACGTGATTGGATAAGAGCCCTAATCTTAACATAAGTTAATCAGACATCTCAGCTGAATCTACTACAATCAAAGAGTTATCACACCAGAGGAATGACCAGTTTACAAACATAATCTCTATTTCTTTTTGGAATTCATAAATAATGTCAAACTGCTACAGGTGAATATGGATCAACTGAGTGTAGTTTTAAAATGGGCCATTCCTTTAGCAATAGATGTCTCAATTAAACACAGTGGCTGGCACATAATAACAGATACATAAAGGCAAATGTATAATTATCAGTACTAAAGAGTAGTAAGGTGAAGATTACCCACCCTGTTGCTTTGGAGCTATGCACCACAGAAAAACATTTTCTTAATCTAAATCCATTCTTGTGGGTGTGAACCCTTGTAAACAGAACCTTTTTGATGCGGTGACTTCTGTTAACAAGTGACCCAGCTGAATCAGTATGGTCTTAATCCTATTAATGGAGTCTTTTTGTAAGCAGAGTGAAATTCAGACACACAGAGAGAAAGCCACAGCAAGAAGCAGGAAGCCAATGGAACCCAGAGAAGCCAGGAGAGGCTGACATGTGCATTGTCACGCGACAGGAAAGCCAAGGACCAAGGGTCCCAGGCAGCACCTAGGAGTGACCTGGAAGAGCTTTCCCTAGAGCAAGCCACACTCCATTCTCCAGTCCCAAACCATCTCAAGTAACTGCACAATGGTGGTAAAAATCAAATGTCTTTGATATGCTAATGCTGTTTCAATACAAGCCTTGAAGCCCCACCTATCAAGCAGATCATCCCCTTTCTGTATAAAAATCTAAAAATTTTAGCAGATGTTATCCCCAACCAAGATTTTTGGGATTTATAAAGCAGCTGGAATGGAAATATTCACACTGAGCAACAGATTGTAGTATTCAACAAGACTCCAGGAAATGTATAAAAAGACAGATTTGCTTTGTTAATTTCTTTTTAAATGCAATTTCTCATCTATTCACACTAGTCCAAGTTAGCCTGCCAGAGATAATAGTTTGAATGCAATAATAATCATCCATTCTTCAATACCTGAATCTTGGTATAGTTTGTTTATAATCAATTTACATCAAGTTTGTTGTTCTCCCTCCCTTTCAAACAGGGGATAGGGGTGGTGGGAAGAAAATTAGTCAATAAAGCTAAATTGTAGAGCTCAGTCTATCACAGTATACAGGGAAACATAAAGGACATTAAACCTAAATGCACATTACAATAGCTGAAATCCAACCTAAATTGGCACATTTTCTTTTCAATTATATTTGATTATTCAAGTGATGTTATTACCGTGATCATAACTATTATAATTTGCCAGTGTGAATAGAGAGCTTCCCTTGAATGACATGTGACTGGAAATATAGAATGAAGATGATGATTTTTGCTGAGCATCCATTTGGAGAACAATTGATCAGGCTGCCTTCCATTTAAGAAGCTCAAAGCAGTGAGTTAGGCAAGGCCTGCACATTTACTACTGGGAGGGGATATGCAGACCTAACACTGAATTTGAACCCGAGCTCTGCCACCTAATTCTTGCATGATTTGGTTAAGTCACTTCGCTTCTATGTAATTTATATCATATGAACTTCTCTTTAATTCTGCTACGACTTTGCCTAAGCTGTCTCCTCTTCTGAAAATACCCTCCCTTTTATCCAACATCCATTTGGTAAACTCATTCCTTTTAAATTTCAACTCAAACATCATCTTTAATATCTATCTTCCCTGATCCTTTCAGATAGATTTAGTTGTATAAAGCACTCAAAGCATAAAATTCTAGGTTGAAATATTTTCTTTTTGTTAGCCTTTCAGTATATTATGCTGTTCTCCTGTCTTTTGGCCCTCAGTTTTGTATGAAATGATGCTGGAATTCTTATTTTTATTCCCCTGTAATTTTTTTTCTCTCTTTCTGCTATTAATATTTTCACTTCAACTTCAGATTTTAGCAGTTGACTATGAGGTACCGTGTTGGGTTTAATTTGTTTGTATTTAACCTGCTTGGGTTCTACTGAACTTCCTGGATCTGAGAGCTGCTGTTCTTATTGAAATTTGGGGTGGGGTGGGGGGCAGGGAATACAACCACTATGTTATCACTTAATTTTTGTCTCATTGCCTTTCCCCTGACCTTCTTGGATTCAAAATTCATAAATGTAAAAATGTCTGATACTGCCCCACAGGTCACTGATTTTATTTTTCTCTATATCTTTCTTTCTCTTTGTTTTCCATTGTTTGGTCTTGATGTTTATTAATCATTTTTCATTTATTGTATCTAATGGACTGCCAATTCCATCCAAGAAATAGTTGATTTCAAATACTTTAGGCCTAATTAAACTTTCTTACTTTTAAATGTTTCTCTACCTCTCCTGAAACTCCTTATCTCTTCACCTTTACACCTGTTATTTCTAATATATTTTTAACTTATATATCAAACTTATTTTAAAGTCACTGTCTGCTAATTTTAACATCTTGGTAATTTCTGAGTCTTTTACAATAGAGTGATATTTTTCTTGACTATGGGTGATATTTTTTGTTTTCTTTCATATTTAGTACTTTTTTAGTGAAGATATTGTGAGGTGATATGTCAGAGAAACTGGTTTCTGCAATCTTCTTCTGAAGACCACAACAATTTTGTTTTCCTCTCAGCTAGTTAAATCACTGGCCCAATGTATTGATTTTGTAGGTCATATGATACAAATTACATTGAAGTGAAGTGACTTAGCCAAATATCAGCCAAATCTGGACCAGCACCTATTTTTTTAAATAAAGTTTTATTGGAACACAGCCATGTCCATTTGTTTACATGTTATCTATGGCTGCTTTGGGGCAAGGACAGCAGAGTTGACTAGCTGTGACAGAGACTCTATGGGCCACAAATCCCAAAATATGTACTATCTGGACCTTTACAGAGAAAGTATACTAATCTCTGTTCTAGGCCATAAGTCTGATGTGTAAAAAAAGTATTACCAGGTAATTCTAGTGCATATTCTTGAGTGAGAAACACTCTCTTAACAGATCTGTAAGGTCCCTTATATTTCTGAGATTCTTTAATTCTAGATATTTGTGTAAATTTGGAGTAAAACTTTGTGAAAAAGAGCACAAAATTTTAATCTTAGAGTAATGACACAAAATTCCCACTGTCCTCTCCTGTTGACTAACTCAAACTGATACTGTTACTGTATAATAAATATGAAAAACCAAAACCATTTGGTAGGCCAGGGATACAAGAAAATTAATCTGAAAGATAGCTGTGGTCTAAGATTCATAGCATATCTTTCATTTTAGGGTGTTTGTTTTGCTTTCTTTTGTTTATTTTTATTCCTTTTGATTCTTCCCGAAACAGGCTGTTTTCTGCATGGCCAAAAATAAGCACTCAGCCACAGGAGCAAAGACATATCACAACCCAAGATTGCATGCAACATAATTTACTTTGGAACAATGTATGAGAATTTTTAGAAGGCAACTTCAGAGATTTGGGACATAAACAAGGTGCAAAATGCTCATTAATCAAGCTGCCCATTTCTCAAAGGACATAGAATCAATATTGCTCAAATTTTCTATTTCCCAAAGCCTATTACACTAAGTACCTTGGAAGAAACTTTATGGGCACTTTCCTGGAGATTTACTGCTTGGCATGCAGAACATCAACTTCTTTAAATGTTGGGGAGAAAGAACTTTAAATTGTGAAATAGGTATGCCTGTTTGCAGGGTAAAAAAATAATGCCAGCTCTATTCTATGGAAATGCTTTTAATAATACAGTAGATTGAATTATGTATCCCAACAAAAGACATGTTCTTAATCTTAATGTGTTCCTATGAGTATAAATATATTGGTAAATAGGACACTTTGAAGATGTATTAACAGTTAACATGTGGACACATTTGTGAATAGGATTTCCTAAGATCCTATTTAGGTGTCACCAAACTGAATGAGGGTGGGTCATATTACCAGAGGTCTAAAAGAGAAAGTTGCCGGAGGAAAGGTAGGGCATCGCCTTGTAATGGAGGGAGAGCTGCAAATAAAGGAATCTTAAACATTGCAGTGAGTCATTACCAGAATGCTACCAATCCAGAAGAAAGCATGGCCTTCCTGATGCCTTAATTTGAGATTTTGGCCAATAAATTCTTATTGTTTAAGTCAACTCACTATGGGTGTGTTTGTCATAGCAGCTCTGGCAAAAAAAAAGACATGTAACAAGATAATGGATATGAGCAGGAGCATTTTTTTTTTTTTGGAGGTACCAGGGACCTCATACATGGGAAGCACGTGCTCAACCACTGAGCTACACATGCTCCCCATGCAGGCGCCTTTTTAATTTTCATGCTGCAGTTATTGATTTTTAAAAGAATGTTTCCATCACTTTCCACCTCTAAAATAAACACACTAATAGAAACACTACTTTTTACCAATACAAAGGATTATAAAAATAGATAAAATACTTGAATCCTATGAGAGAAAAGATTTATTCTCAATACATAAAGAGCTCTATCAATAAAAATAAACATTATAATAGATTAATATCCAATATATATGTGCATGTAAATATATCAAATGCTAGTTTTCACTAATATTAAGATATGTTTATTTACATACTAAAGTTAATTAATGCATTATATTAGTGAGAATACTTTTTTATCCTAATATATATGTGTGTATATACAAATTATGGTAATTATTCTTTCAGTGTATTTCAAAGAAACCATTACAATTATTTATATGAATATTTAAAGTTACAGTAAAATATCTCTTACATATTGCTGAAAAATTCTACATAAAACCAAGTAACCAAATAAGTTATACACTCTTTTCCCAAAACTAGTTAGCTAGCTGGAAAATGTATATATTATTTTATATCATTACATATCATTATCCATTATTAGATATAGGTATGTACTGAACCAGAAATATTTACACTAGAAGGCATTCATATTTGTGTAAAGGGGTTATAATGATTTTATTTTCTTCTATGTACTTTTCTTATGCAGTTTCCAAATTGTAAAACTAAACATTGATTACTTTCATAATCATTTAAAAGTAATAAATGCAATTCTAAAAATACAAGAAAGCGTATTTTCCCTTCAGCATGCTTTTCTTGCATGATGTTTGCTATTGATCATTCTTTCTTAAATGAAAAGGAAAGTAGGAGAACCCCCAAGTTTAACAAAAGTAGAGGCATTTACCATGACCCTATCTCCAAAGTTATTAAGAGTACCCTGGGCATACTATGAGGACATTCTTGGAAGAAGGAAAATGTAGATTTTGAAAGATACATTTGGGAGGCAAATCAGTCAGGGGAAAGGCCACACTGTTCAAAACTGAGGAGTTTTCTACTCCCCCCTTCCAGATTTTGTTCTGCTATTAGGTGGGAAAGGCACTTCACAATTTGGAAATTCATGTTTGCTTGTTTGTTTTTTATGAATTTACTTTGAGCTAGCTCATCTCTGAGATGTGCCAGCTTGTTTTGTCAGTGATGTACAAGTAAACTCCTTATGTGTTGAGCTTTGAAAGTACATATGCTATTTGTAAGACAGTATTCTTTAGGAGTTACTTAATACAAGTTAAGCAATCTATTAATAAAATAGTATTTATAGTGTTTAGGAACTCAGGTTCTGAAGTCAGATTCATAGCTATTCTCTGCCACTTAATGAAACCTTTGGAAAAACATGACTTCTCCTCACCCATATCATATACATAAGAATGTACATGGCCATAGGGTTATTATGTAGATTAAAGGAGATAATACCTATAGAACTATTTTTCAAAGAGCCTGGCAAATTTTGAGATTCAATAAGTATTGGTAAATAAAAGGAGTAGTGATACTAGCGGTGACAATACTGCTAATAGTAGTGTCATTACCATAAATGTAGTAGAGAAACCCCTCTCTTATACAATGTGGTGTTCAGGCCATGTATACCATTTCCCCTACCTCACCCTCCAAATTCAAAACACTTGTGCTAAAATAGAATAAGATAGAATAAGGCTAAATAAATCTTGTCATGCATTAGCTGGCCATCAGCACCACTTCCTGGCATTTGTGAGCAGAGCATTTTCCCATCCTGTATCTCTCACCCCAAGGTCTCTTTCTCTTTTTTATTCACTTCTATATTTTTCTTAAATTTTTTCTTTATTTTTTCTTTATTTTTAAAGCTTTAGATTACATAAATGTTACATCAGAAATATAGGGGATTCCCATATACCCCACCCCCACTCCCTCCCACACTTTCGCCCATTAACAACATCTTTCATTAGTGTGGTATATTGTTACAATTGATGAACTCATAGTGAAGCATTGTGACTAAGCATGGTCTATGGTTTACATTTTAGTTTACATTTTGTACCACACAATATTATAGGTTTTCACAAAATGTATAATGGCTTGTATCCTTACTGCAATATCATGTAGAATGATTCCAATGTCTCAAAAATGCCCCATGTTACACCTATTCTTCCTTCTCCCTCCCCTCAGAACCTCTGGTAACCGCTGTCTTTATATCAATGTTACAAGGTCTTACATTAGTAGGATAATAATAAGTCTACTTTAGTCCATAGTTTCATTACTACCTTATGTTTGTTCATTCCTCTATCTTGAGGATTTGGGAATGGTGATACCCACTCTGCTTTGGATTGAGAGGGGACTTAGATCCCATGGGGAAGATGGATAGAACCGTCTTGTTTGAAGTTGCAGATGACTGTCCATCATCATCCTTTTGTTAGTTGTCCTGGGTGAGTCTGATGAACTGGAGAGTAAGTGTTGGCTGCAACTCTGGTGAGACTCAGGGCTCACCCAGCATGTGAACAGCTGGAAGATTTAAGTCTCTGGGACACATATTTAATTCACATAGTGCTAATTAAAATAAATGGGGCAGAAGAAACGTGTAGGAAAATTATAAATGAGTCTAGCTCTTATATGTTAGGGGAGGTATGTTATATATTCCAAGGTAAGGGCCACTGACAGAGCGCCAAATTCCTGAGCCTGTCTGCCCTGTCTAGCTGTCTCTACAGCCCTCAAGAGCCCTGCTGTTTGAGGCACTGTTTATTGTGGTAGTCATTGCCTTCTGAGACATGCATAAGCGTAACCTCTGGAACAACTTCCTGACTCACTTTGAAATCTCTTAGCCATAAAAACTCATTTGTATTTAATATTTCCCTCTTTTGGTTGAGGTATTTTTCCAAATGCATTGATAGTTGGCACTTGGTAATAATCCTTCGGTGCCAGGAAGGCACATCCCTGGGAGTCATGTTCCATGCTGGGGGGCGGGGCAGATAGTAGTGTGTTTATTCTGAGTTTGATTTAGAGAGAGGCCACATTTGAGCAACAAGGAGGCCCTCAGGAGGTAACTCTTAGGCAATATATAATACTAGGCTAAATTTCAATTTCAAAAGAACAAGGTTCATAAGTACAAGCATCAATATCAGGGGCCTGGTGCACTGGTCCACCCTCTTTTGCTGGACACTGCCCATGTACTCCAGAGATTCTTGCCACTCTATGAGAGAATGTAGCAGGACTCTCCAGGATGGGAATTCGATATTCCATCGGTTATTCTGTGGGTATCCACCCACTGAGACAACATCCCAAGACCACATGAACACACTCACAATACATAGAGGCAAGCCCCAGGTACACCCCCCACACACACATCCTCCCACCACCAACACCCCGGACCAGTGATCTTCCCGTACCACAGCTGCAACCCCTATGCAACCCAAAACCTCCCCAAAAAACTAAGCCAACAACAGCAAAAAAAAAAAAAAAAAAAAACAATAAAATTAAAAAGTAAAAATAAAAATAAAAAAATATTTTTTTTTGCATTGTGCCTTTCATCACTGTAAGATCTGTTATCTTTTATGTATATCGACATACTCTTCTGTATGTTCCCTCAATGTCTTATTTTTTTTTTCACTTTATTTTCCGAGAAGCTTTAAGTTACAGGAAAGTCACATAGAAAATAGAGGGGATTCCTATACACCCCACTCCCTCCCCCCACACATACGTCCTGTCCTCTCCTACCAATAACATCCTACATGAGTATGGTACATTGGTGACAATCAATAAACAAATATCAAAGCATTGCTACTAACCATGGTCAATGGTTTACATTACCTTTTGCACCATATACTTTTATAGATTCTGACAAAATGTTTAATAGCCTGTATCCGTCACTGCAAGATCACACAGAACAACTCTAATGCTCCAAAGATGCCCCATGTTCTACCCATTCCTCCCTCCCCCTCCACTCTGGAATCTATGGCAACCACTAAATTTCAATTTTTGAAGAATAAGGTTCATAATTACATGCATTAATATTGAGGGCTTGACATACTGGTCTGTTTGCTTTTAATAGGCACTGCCCACATACTCGAGATGTTCTTGCCTCTCTATATGAGAACGCAGTAGGACTCCCCAGGATGGGAGTTTAATATTTTCTTGTTTATTGTGTGGGTCTCCACCCACTTAGATAACACCCTATAACAAGATGAACACATTCGTAATCCATAGAAGCATGCTCCAGGTACACCTTTCCCACATACCCCACCACCACAATGCCCTGCACCAGTGACCCTCCCCTGCCATATTTGCCAAAAAAAAAAAAAAGCATTCCCACCATTGTAGTTTCAACCACAGACCTATAAAGTCTCTTTTTTCCATGTTTCTGCTATTCATATTTAGTCCCTCCAAGTCAGTATGTAATTGAGTGCCTTGATTTCTTCAAGAAAGCCATGAGCAAACAATACCTCTTATTCTTAATTTTTTGTTAGTAACTTTTATGTTAGACTATAAAATATAAAGTAGTACTTTAAATAAATTAAATAATTTAAAATCATCCCCAATTCCACTACTCTAATTTATAATAATCATTATTTTATAACGATTCTTTCAAATAGTTGCATGTGGGTGTTTGTGTGAATATATGTGAGCCATGATTTTTGTAGAAAGGAAAAACATGTTTCTGTTCTGTTCTTCTGCCATTACATTTTTCTCCCTTGCCCTCCTATCATAACTATTGCTCTTTCCTGATGTCAAGGAAAACTACAAACCTTGCGCACATTATTTAATGTAAATTTTATCTCATAAAAACATAAGGAATCGCAAAAAAATTATCTCTAGTTCATAATGTGCATCCTAAAATATTTGGGTATGAGTACACTAATATCTGCAACTTACCTTGAAATGCCACCAAAAATGATAAATTGATAGATGGATAGATAGATATGTGATAAGTAAAGCAAAATATTAATTGCAGAATATTGGTAGTGAATATATGAGTGTTTGCCACAAACTTATTTCACTTTTTTTAATATTTGAAATTTCTAATGGGAAAATGTTTGGAAAAGATAACTAGAAAATCCTCCAAATACCTTGAGCACAAAACAATAATAGACATTTCTACAGACTAAGCATGATGCTCCATCAACAATCTGGGAAAAAGAGAATGAAATAATGAGTAAACTAGGCAGATTGTATGAAACTAGAAAGCATGTGTGTCAAGAGACGCAGTCAGAGACTTAAGACACTAGGGAAGGAAAAGCAACCATTCTTGGAACTACCTGGATAACCAGAGGAGTTGAATGTGATCAGACAGTTCTAGCCAAATGGAGATTCTCCAAGTCACATAGGCTGGTAGATGCTAGAATTCCAAATGGCCAAAGGGAAGAGACATGACTGAGTAACCCAGGTATTACCTGTTTCCTGTTTTGGTTGGGGGCAGACCTGCAAGAGCATGGCTTTGACTGAAAAGCTGAGCTGCATCCTGAATGGGATAAAGAAGGAGGCTCATCCCTAACTGTCTGGTTGCAGGTGAATGGAAGTTGTTTCTTGAAGGGAAAGCTGAATGCAGAAGTTCCCAGGCTGCTACCCTGGATATCATGGACGCTACATTTTTGCCACATGCTTTGCTAAATAGGTCTGCAACTATTAGCTCCTTTAATCTTTACAATAACTCTACAGGTAAACGCTATTCTTATGCACGTTAGGGGTGAGGAGATAATCTCAAAGAAGTTGTCTATCTAAAGAATTCTGAATTATGTTCGGATATACAGTTAATAACTGGTGATTTAGCTTTTCCCTGTTGAGGCTTAGTTTTAGGCATAGTGAGGGTGGTTCTAGTAGAGAGTTAATCTACAGGTAAAGAAGCCTTTCTACTAAGACCTGGCTTTTCTGGAATCTTAAATACCTGAGTTGCTCAGAGTTGCCTCTCCACTCTGGCTGGTGAGAAGTCTAACATCCTCCTGCACTGTGAGACCTACAGAATTTCCAGAACATTCACAGATACTCTCCACAGATGTTCCCTGTCATGCCTCATAGGGTCTTGTCTTGTGCCTGTGAAACTTAATATTCATATTCAGCCAAAGATGCAAGAGAACCCTGACATAAACTTCTGGGGCTCCTTCTCTAAACAAATCCCTCCTCTCCAGCCCCCTTCCCTGCCAAGTCCAGCCAACCTCTCAGTCCTAATCTCTTAATTCCTTGCCCAGCAAGACCATTGTTCTATGTTTGAGCTTCACCTCTCCATGCCACAGTCTGGAGATTCCCTCTGGCAGAAGCTCAGATTAATTTGGAGCTCAGCTTGTGGTTCTCTTCATTTAGGGATCACCTCTCTGAATTGTTTGTTTTCCAGTGCCCTTAAAGCAATTGCTTATCTATTTTGACCAGTATCATACTTACTTATAGTGGGAGTTTAAGTCTGATAACCATTACTTCACCACCACCTGAACCAGAAGTTCATGGGTTTATACTTTAACAGAAACTAACTCATATACCATTCAAAATTGAGCCTCATTTATTATTTGAGGTATAACTTAAGTACTTTATGGAACTTGTAGTTCCCTGACCTATCCAGATGACCAGCCACAGAGCAGTTTTTAGCATGGATGTGGTAGCCGTTTTCTCTCTCATTATGCTATGGTTAGGTAAAACTGTGGCTCAAACATCACTCAGACTAAGTTGGCATCTCTTATGGAGCATTCAGTTGAAGAATTACAGATTTTGGTAACTGCATGAGGGCTGACTGTTCTTAATCACATTCCTAAAACATGCTGCATTTTTATTAGTTTCTTATTATTGCTATAACAAGTTACCATGAATTTAGTGGCTTAAAACATTGTATCTTTACACTCTTACAGTTCTGGAGACTGGAAATCAGAAATGAGTCTTAAGGCTAAAAACAAAGTGTCACCAGAATTGATTTCTTCTTGAGGTTCCAGAGGATTCTCCTTGCCTCTTGAAGCTTCTAGAGACTGCTAGCATCCTTGGCTTATGGTTGAATTATTCCAACCTCTGCCTGCATCCTCACATTGCTTTTCCTCTCTCTGCCTGCCTGCCTCCCTTTTATAAGGATTCTTGTGACTACACTGATCCACCTGGATAGTCCATGATACTCTCCCAATATCAAGATCCTTAATTTAATCATATCAGCAAAGTCCTTTTTATCACATAAGGTAACATATTCACAGATTCTGGGGATTAGGATGTGAACATATTTGAGGAGTCATTATTGAACCTACTATAGATATGAAGAGCCAAATTTCTCTGAAATCCCTATTATAACAATATTAAAAGTGGTAGATACTTTTTCAAATATATTTTTATTCCAACTATTAGATTGCTTAAAAACATACTACTACCAACAACAAAACCAAAAC
Source organism: Tolypeutes matacus (assembly GCA_026826555.1). Lineage (NCBI taxonomy): Eukaryota > Metazoa > Chordata > Mammalia > Cingulata > Chlamyphoridae > Tolypeutes > Tolypeutes matacus. The sequence continues at coordinate 2,073,345 of JAKSZT010053836.1, forward strand.
AATTGGAGCAGCTTTAAATTAACAATATAGCCCAATGGATAATTTCTTGTAATTAGCTCAGGAATGTGTATGAATGAATTATATATTATTTCAGGAAGGCATATCATCCTATGAGATCTACCTATTGCAATCCCCAATCATTACAGATTGAATGGAACTTTCATTCACAATAAGACTTAAAACTGACTTTGGAGAAAAACCTAATTTCTGAGGATGAGATGACTGTGCAAATGTTTAGAACTTACCACTTTCTAGAAGCTCTTGGTTTCAAATTCTGTCTTCTGTGCACAGCAACTTTGTGAAATGACTTCCAACAATGCTTCACAGGTTCCACTCTCCTTAATGTAGACTTGCCTTTCCTGTGTAAAATTGTGTAAAATTCGTAACAATATTCCCTTAGGGTTTTTTCTCTTTTGCTTTGCAATATGAAAAAAAAGATGTATAGGTATTCATAAAAATCTCAGTGCACTTTAGATTAAATGTCAATTCTTGGGAAATTGTAATAGAATGTGAAAACATGCAGCTTAGCTCCAGGTAGCTTTATGTGTGTTACTATAGGACTATTAGAAACAATGTAGATAATTCACTCTAGCGTTTTTTTTTTTTTTTTAAGATGGGAAGCTTTTCCCTCAAGCTGGGACAAAACTTTTATAGGCAAAACATCTCCTTTGCTTGGAATGGTCCTAGGTCTAGGAAAAAACAAAGACCTTCTTCAAAGAATTTGAAACTCAGAGAATATGCATCAATTGTACAAAATCAAACAGCAAAACCAGAATTCCAATTAAAACCCCTTCTCTTAACCAGTGGCTCAAAATTATGTTTGGTTATTCCGTTTACTCTCAGGAGTGTGAGGCTTGATCCTTAACCTACCACAAGCCCATTTTGGAGTAAGGATGCTCTATTCTATTTAGGGCCACCTGTCTCTCCTAACACAGAGCTAAGCAAACTAAAAGCTGGTGCTTGATACACTACAGAATGACTTTGTTAGGTACTTCATTTCTGTTCATCAAAGATGCCATTAAAAAAGTCCACTCAAAGAGAGAGGAAGAATATTATACCTGCATTATTTTATTATATCGTACTGTATTATATTATATATTTTAAAATTAATTTTATTTACAAACACCTATACCTACCAAACATACACTTCCACTTCCTCCTTCCCCATCTATATTATATACGTTATACATATATTTTATATATATATTCTGTTAGTTTGAAGTTGTATGTACCTCAGAAAAACATGTTCTTAAATATAATCCATTCCTGTCAGTGGGAACCCGGGGTAATTAAGACCTTTTGATGAGGTTACTTCAGTTAAAGTGTGGCCCAACTCAATCAGGAGGATCTTAATCCTATTACTGGAGTCCTTTAAAAGTAGAGTAAAATTCAGACAGGCAGAGGAAAAGCCACAGGAAGCAGGAAGCTGAACATCAATGGAACCTGGAGGAGAGGGGAGAGACCAGGAGATGCCACCATGTGCCTTGCCATGTGACAAGCTAAGGACCAAGGACCTAGTCAGCAAGCAGTCCAGCACGCCACCGTTTTTGGGAAGAAAGCATCACTTTGATGACACGTTGATTTGAAATTATTCCAAGCCTCAAACTCTGAGCAAATAAATTCCCATGTTTTAACCCAACCCATTTCATGGTTTTCGCTTGAGCAGCCTAAGAAACTAAACTACATATACCACATTTTATATATATACCAAAGAACTTGCATCCAAAATTACAAATAAGACAGAGAGACAACACAATCGGAAACTAGACAACAAAACCAAATAAGTGAAAAACAGTGCTTGTACAGACATTTCATGAAAGAAGATACCAAATGGCCGATAAAGCTAAGAGAACGTGCTCAGCTTCATCAATCATCAAGCAAATGCAAACAAAAACCACAATGCAAAACCTCTACACATTCATCAGAAGAGCTAATTGAATAATAAGAATATGAATAAGTCTAGTAGTAAAAAACTCCAAGAGTTATAAGGATGTAGAATTACTAGAACTTTGAAACAATGCTGGAGGAAGTGTAAGTTGATATATCCACTTTGGAGAACTGGGACAGATCAATGATCAATGGCATTGCTGGCATCATTTCTTTACTGTGCCCTGTGTCAATGCCCCCTGCCATCAAAAAGCAAAGTATAATCTGACTTTCAAGTCTATGTTCATATATCTGACAGCTTTGGAAAGCATTAGCAAATATTACACAAGCAGAATCTTGTAAAAGCACTTGTGCTTTCCCACTTATGCCCTTGCATCTGTCTTTTTATTGAGAACATGCCTGGACTAGGTTTCTGAACAATAAAAGGCCCATGGAGAAATGTGGCTTTCCCTTGTCCAAGTGGAGGCCGGCCTAGATCAGCCAATAGCTAATAAGCCCCCATACGTGACCCAGCCCATACAGGAAGAATAGAACCACCTAGAGGAACCCCAGCTGACCATATACATGAAAGTAATAAATTCTAATTTTGTATGCCACATAAAATTATTGTGGAAATAGATAACTGTTTTGCAGTATTTCCTGGAGCTGAATATGACCTATCAGCTTATTTCTGGGTATATACCAATTTAAAAAAATCTATTATGCTCACCAAAAACATATGGAGTACAGTATTCATAACAGCAAAATAAATAAATAAATAAAACAACCTGCAGACTCCAATCAACATTTGAACACATTAATAATTTGCAATATAGTCTCCCCGTGAAATACTATATAGCAACAATAATGACAAGTCTACAGCTACACATTACTGAGCCAAAGAAACCAGACACAAAACAAATATCCTTTGCTATGAGAAGCTAGGGTAACAGTTATCTTTCTGTGGGGCAGGGAGTTGAAGGGAGAAAGAGGAGGACTTCTGGCATACCGGTAATGTTCAATTTCTTGATCTGGGGGTTGGTTACATGGGTATTTTTTTTTTTTCTTGTTAATTTTCTTTTTTTTAAATGGGTAAAAATCAAAATTCTCACAATACATACAAACATTTGCAAAATGATATATAAATATATATGCATATATGTGTATTAGCTTACAAAAATGTTATTTATATATATATATATACATATATTTTAAGAGGTGCTTAGGTTACCTAAAATATTACACGGAACCCACTGGGATTCCCATGTTGCCCACCTCCCACACCTCCCACCACATCCCACACAAACATCTCCCACAGTGTGGCCCACCACCCTCAATGAACTTACACATCCTGGAGCCTTGCCACCAACCATAGACCACAGTTCACACTGTAGACCACACTCTCTCCCACTCAGTTCTTAGTAGTGTGTGCTGATTTAAAATGGCCTACATCCGTTGCCACAACAGTACTCAGGACAACCTCCAACTCCCAAAAAAACCCCTGTATTTCAACTGCACATCCCCTCCCTACCCTAAAAGTGTCAAGTGGCCACTGGCTCCACCTCATTGTTATAATTTCTTGCATTGCTAGAATCACCATATGTGAACAAGAGAATACCATCAAGTCCACTCTAGTCCATAGTTCTTCCCCCAATCCAGAGGCGACTGGGATGGTGATGTCCACTCCAACTCCAAGTGAGAGAGGGCTTATATCCCATGTATATGGTGGGTGGGATGATACTGCCTGCAGATGCAGGCCTTCTCCATTCCCTGGGATGGCTATTGCCCATTGTTGTCTCCTCACCAGGTGACTTGGATGAGTCCATTGAGCTGTAGGGTAGGAATTGCAGCTCCACCTAGATTTCATGCACACCTGGCACATAGGTAGGCGAGAGGCTCCAGCATCTGGAAGTATACCGATAAAACTCCAGCATCACATGTAGGTTTGAATAGAAGGGACTGGTGAACCATGTGCTGGGAGGACTTATTTGAGTCTAATTCTGTCACTCTCAGGAGCACAGATTCCAAAATAGAACCCATTGATAAGGCATCAGTCTCTGGGGCTATCCCCCCTTATATAGGACCAGGGTGTCTCTGGAGCTCTCAGGAACCCCACTGAGTGGGGTGATAGGCACTTAGATGTTCTATGAGCTCCTACTGAGGTGTGCATAAGAGTTACTTCTGGGATGACCTCCCGACTCTCTTTGAAGTCTCTTAGCCACTTGAACTCATTTGTCTTTACCATTTCCCCCTTTTATTCAAGGTCTTTTTCCAGTTGTGTTGCCAGTTGGCACTTGGGAAAAGTTTTCAATTAGCAATAATCGTGCCTCGGATAAACCTCATTGGCTACGATACTGCCACTGCACAAAGCTGCCAGTTGGCACTTGGTATTAATCCCTCGTTGCCAGGGAGGCTCATCCCCGGGAGTCATGTCCCACGTTGGGGGGAAGGTAATGCAATCATATGCTGAGTTTGGCTTAGAGAGAGGCCACATTTGAGCAACAAGGAGGCTCTCAGGTGGCAACCCTTAGGCACCCCACAACTGCAGGCTAAGTCTCATTTACAAGAGCAAAGACTCACAAGAGTAGTCATCAAAAAAAAAAAAAAAAAACATCAGTGGGTCATCCTATTTTGACAGACACTGTCCCTACACTCAGAGGACTATTGCTGCTCCCTTGGAGATTGTGGCAGAGCTCTCCAGGCTAGGAATTCAGATTCCCTCATTTATTGTGTGATTATCCACCCATCGTGACCATGCCCCATCCCCCGATCCTTTGAATGATTTTGTATATCTTTCATGTATATTCGGATGAACCAATCCCCACAAAACCCCCCCCAGACACCCCACCCCAATAATCCCCCGCAGTACCCATTGTAACCCTTCTGTGATCCAAATCCTCCATGAACATTTAGTCCATAAAATAATCAAATACACTTACTAGGAAAAGAAACAAGTGTGATAAGCTTACATGCAAGAGACAAACATAAGGAAACTCAGGGGAAAAAAAAAAAAAGAGAGAGAGAAGGAAAAAAAAACAAAGAACAAAACAAAATAAAATATAATTAGTGGATTGGGACATTCAAAAAATGGGCAAAAAAGCAAAGGAAATGCCTTTAATATATATATATATATATATTCATTTTTTTTCCTTTCTCTTTTCTTTTTTCCCTTTTTTCCCTCCCTTTATCACTGTGTTATCAGATGTGTGGTGTGCCATGACACCTTCCTCCTCTCAATCCCCATTGTCTCCCAATTTTTCATTTAATTTTCAAAGAAGTTTTAGGTCACAGCAAAGTCAAACATGGAGTGCCGGAGACTCCCAGATACCAAACCACCCCCCCTTCCCCACCCCATATTAACTCCACCCCCTTTTTTTTTGGTTGTTAGCATCGTTATAACTGTTATGCAGATAGCAAAATATAGCAACTAAACATTGTCAGTGATTTACACTATAGTTTACAATTTAAATGATACAGTTTAATAATTTTGATGACATTTACCATGTCCTGTGTCCATTACTGTAAGGTAATGAAAAACCTTCCCCATGACCACCAAACAACCCATTAGATCTTGACTGTTCCCTTCTCCCCAGCCCCCCAGGGCCCATGATAACCCCCTCTCCCAACCCATGGAATGTCAAGATTCACAGTTACATGCCCTGGGGATTTGAACCAGCACTTCCTAATCCACCCACGCCCCAGTGCTGTACCACCAAACCCAGGAACACCACCACTCATCTGCCCCATCCCCCAACATGCAACCACACTCTATCCCTTTACCATAGATTATGTCCATATGGGTGGTGGCTCAAAGCCTGCTCTTCTCTTACTCTCCTTTGTTAACCTATCTTTCAGACAATGGTTCTCAGAGACTGCTCACTTTCCTCAGTTCAGATCAGTGAGGTCATATACTGTTCATCCTTCAGTGCCTGGCTTGCTTCACTCAACATAAGGTCTTCAAGATTCATCCACGTTATTCCATGTGTTAGCACTTTGTTCCTTCTTACAGCTGAGTAATATTCCATTGTATGTATGTACCACATTTTTCTTATCCATTCGTCTGTTGATGGGCACCGGGGCTGATTCCAACTTTTGGCAATGGTGAACAATGCCGCTATGAACATTGGTGTGCATATATCTGTTTGTATTTTTGTTTTCAGTTCTTCTGGGTATATACCCAGCAGTGGAATTGCTGGATCATACGGAAGATCTATTGCTAGTTTTCTGAGGAACCGCCAAACTGTCCTCCACAGTGGCTGGACCATACCGCAGTCCCACCAGCAGTGGATGAGGGTTCCTATTCCTCCACATCCTCTCCAACATTTAGTGTCTCCTGTTTTTTTAATAGCTGCCATTCTGATGGGTGTAAGATGGTATCTCATTGTAGTTTTGATTTGCATTTCCCTGATAGCAAGTGATGTTGAGCATTTTTTCATGTGCTTTTTAGCCATTTGTATTTCTTCCTTGGAGAAGTGTCTTTTCAGGTCACTTGCCCATTTTTTATATGGGTTGTTTGTCCTTTTATTTTCGAGGTGAAGGATTTCTTTATATATGCAGGATATTAGGCTCCTATCAGATATATGGTTGCCGAATATTTTTTCCCATTGGGTAGGTTGCCTTTTTATTTTCTTAATAACATCCTTAGAGGTGCAGAAATTTTTAATTTTGAGGAGATCCCATTTATCAATTTTTTCTCTTGCTGCTCATGCTTTGGCTGTGAAGTTCATGAAACCATTTCCTATTACAAGGTCCTGTAGATGCTTCCCTACATTATCTTCCAAGGTTTTTATGGTTTTGGCTCTTATATTTAGATCTTTGATCCATCTTGAGTTGATTTTTGTATAAGGTGTGAGATGGTATTCTTCTCTCATTCTTTTGGATATGGATATCCAGTTCTCCAAGCACCACTTGTTAAAGAGGCCACTCTCTCCCAGCTGAGTGGGTTTCGTGGCCTTGTCAAATATCAG